>JBAMNC010001291.1:0-143980 GCA_037902135.1 Cetoscarus ocellatus
GCTACATTAAATAAAGGATTAAATGAAATATAAGATATGCTTTTAGATAATTGTATAGGCCTATGTTAAGCGGGATATTGCACAAAAACCCCACAGAACCATTTATAAAATGAAGGTATTTTTAAACTCAATCCTGACCAACTGTTGGAATATATAAAGAAGTCAAACACTAATAGCAGGAAAAACAAATACACCTTCCTACCACGGTTAGTATGCAACACATGTCAGATTGATTGCTTTCCATTTCTATGAACAATTTCAAGTCAGATATCGTTTGTCCATACAATCCAACATCAGATAACCTGCTACATCATTTATCTTCAAGTCATGACGTTATTTCCAAAGCTTCCAGCTGAATACCATTCACAGTCTGAAGTAATAGCAAAGTAATTGTCCTTACGGTGCAGCAATTCAGCCGTCCACGGATGGTGTGGGTGGAGGGGTGCTGGGGGCACTCGGTCTTGGCGTTGAGCGTGGGGAGCGATCCAGTGTAAACACAAACTTCTCAGCCTCTGACACAGATTCAAAGAGGTGCTGGGTGCCATTATATGTAACCTTTAAGGTGGCAGGGTATCTTAGGAACGGTCTCAATCCTCTGTTGATGATCTCTTTCCTCACTGCGTCGAAAGCTCTCCTCTTTTGGGCTGTTTCGGTGCTGTAGTCCGGAAAGAACAGCAGCCGGGATGTTGACGTTCTGCCTTGGCTGGTTGTCTGATGTGAAGGTGGTGATGAGAGGGCTCTGATTCCTCTAAAGATCCTCTCCCTGTCTTGGTAACAGAGGAGCTGAAATATTAGCGTACGAGGGCGGTTGAGCTTGTCCTGCGTAGTGTAGATACGATGGGCTCGCTGGATCTCAATCTTTTCCCCTGCAAGAGAGGGGATCCATTGCGGCAACATTTTCTGTAAAAACTGAACAGCATTTTCCCCTTCAGCTGATTCTGCTAGGCCCACAAGTCGAATGTTGCATCTTCGCGATCTCTCTTCCATCTCGGCAGCTTTCTGGCAGAGTTTAGACAAGTCCGTCTGTAGGTTACCGACACATCGTGCTTGACCGTTCGCATGTTAGCCGTGCTAGCATCCATCCTCCCCTGTAGCTTTTTAGCTAACTCGGATTGTTGAACAATGTCCTGACTCAGCTTAGTAACAGCAGTGTTTGTAGACTCAATCATGATCTTGAGAGTTTGAATTTCACCGGAGAGCACATCTTTTACGGCCTCTCGCACTGTCAACTTAATTTTCTCAGTCAGCCGTTCTTCCTGCTCCTGCAGTGCTAGCAAGATGGCTGCGTTAGATGGCTCCTCGGGCTGCCCATCTGAAGGCTCTTTCTTCTTGGTGGCCAGAGCGTCCTGTAGTACTTTATTTCTTGTTGCTTTAGATCCCGACATGATGAAAATATATTTCCAAGTAAACGTTATACGAAAGATCTCTGAATTGCAGTATATTTTATAAATTCCCGGACATGAAACACGGAGCTTGAACTAAGCGTGCATCTCCCTTCGGCAGCCACCAGGAGTCCCACCAGGAGGCTTTCTTAAAGAGCAATACCACAAATCTGAGCTAGACATTTTATCATCTGTTTTACATCTTAACTGCCAACTTGAGCAGAAGTTACAAGCTAGCTCATTCGGTATTTACTAAGAAAATAAAGACACTACACTACAGTTTCACTCCAATAATAGCGGACATGTGACATCAAACACTCACCAAATGCTCTGCATGTAAGAAAAAACACTTCTTACACCAAGGAGATGCTGACAGTCTTTAGTTCTATTTTTGTTGAAAGGCAGACACTTGATATTAGAGACAAGACTGGATTTTACGTCTACAAACCCCATCAGACTAAGAAACCCCAGAGAGAGTAAAAGGGGATTAATGTTGTCAGGTGCACCGCTGACAGACTGGTTACTCCCCAACGTCCCATCAAGCCCCCCAACCAACTGAGCTAAAGTTTGGATCAGAGCAACTCTTTCAGCAATAAATACTACACACATCTAGATAATCCAGTTTGATTAAATTATTCCTTTCCTCCTCAATCCAATAATCATACTTACAGCGACTATCCTGTCCCTCCTGTAGTCGTTCGTGCATGGGTGTGGGAGACTGTTTTTGACTGGTTCTTACAAACAATTGTCCATGTTCAGGCGATGTTCCCATTTCGTGATCAGAAGGTTTATAACAAAATTAGATTAAAACTGATGCAAAAAAGAACTGACAATGTGTTGAGGTGATGCTGCGGAAAGCAAAAGGAGGTGAGGTGAGGGAGCCTGGCAATGTCAGGATTCATGACCAGAGTAACCAGGAGAACAAAAGCAGGAGACCCAAATGCAGATTAACACCAAAAGGATTTATTTAACTAACCAAAACAGGAATTCAAAAGTCCAAAAATTCAAAGTACAAACAGAAACTCTAACAAAGTAACAAATCAAAACTGGCCAAACAAAGCAGCTCGTAAAAGTCTCTAGAAAAGCAACCAAAGCAGACAAACTTAGAAAACTCAAAACTGACACCTGTGACTGTGACATGAGGAGGAGGAGAAGGAGAGACATGAGCCCACAAAGGACAAGGGGAAAACACAAAGGTTTAATATATGAGGTGAATGGGGTTGACGAGACACAGCTGGGGAAGAACTATTCAGAGATCAGGTGTGACCACATGAGACAGGAAGCAAAACCTAGGGGAAAAAGGAAAGGCCAGAGAACTTTCAAATAAAACAGAAACACAAAGACAAGAATTGAAACATGAACAAAACAGGTAACCTAACAAGGACTAAGAGCAGGAACACAAGAGGTCAAAACCAGAAATACAAGGAGCAAATGATACAAATACAAAACAGAACAGAACTATAAGAATCATGACAGGTGAGCGGTAAAAGCTGCATGACCTTCCACCCCATGCGTCCCTGATTACCTGCCCCTGTGCTTATGAAGAAGACACTATACTGACACCAGTGGAGACTTGATGTAACCCATGAAAGATGGACAAACAAACAGTGGCTGCTATAACACTGATTTCTGATTCTTGAAAACAAAACAACAAAAGTAAACATTAACGTCAACTAAAGGCTAATGGTGCTAAATGACCTTTTATTTATAGACTGATAGAAATGTCAGTAATTTTACAGCTGAACATTCTCATTTAATGTCTAACATATGTGTAAATAAACTGATATTTTATTATCTTTACTGTTCTGTTAATGTAACAGTATAATGCTAATCAAAAAGTGAGTCAGAAAAGTTTTTTTGTGACAGAGATGAAAATATAACAAACAAATGATGTGAGTTTAATCCTCAGAAGACCAAGTATATCTGTGAGTCTTCGTGTTAATTCATCAGCTCTCTACCTTAGCTTAAACGTTTTTTTGACTTAAAACTGGAGCATCAGACACAAACTTTAATATTTTAATGATCCACAGAAGGGCGTTCATGTTGATTAGGATCAGAGAGACCTGTTTCATGTTGATTCCTGTTTATGGAGCAGATGGTTCAGCTGCAGAGGTTTTTGTACGAGAGGATTTCACTGTGGGGAGCAACGTACTTCAGCTTTATTTCTGGAACCAGACTGTTTGTTTCAGGTAAGAATAAACATTTATTTTATTCAGTTTTTTAAAATAAGAGTCTAAATACTTTTTGTATTTTTGCTGACCGAAACATTAAATCCTTTAGAAAAGACAGATTTGATTTTTCTGCTGTACAGCAGGTATTTATTTTATAAACAAGTCATTAATGTCAGTCAGAGCTGTCTGTTATGTGTTGACTTTAATGAATAAAAAATGTGTGTTGTATTAAAGAAAAAGGCGACGTAAATCAGTACAACTTTCATTATAAAAGAACTTTGACATACCTTTAATAGTTTTGAAGCTTTATTCATGACAAAAAGACCTGATTCTGACATAAATGTTGGTTCTATAATCATGTACAGTGATGATAGTGCGACTGAGAAAAAAAAAGCTTTTATAATTACATGCTCCATTAACAGAGGCTGGTGCTCTGCATTGAACATAAAGTACCAATTTCATTCTATCAGAACCCCTGTCATCAAACATGAAAACAGATGTCTTTAACCAAAATGAGAAAAATAAATTATGGCTATGAACATGAATTAATAAAAATATGAAAACAAAATAGTTAATAAAAGTTATTTTCTTTAGCATTTTTTATTGAAAATTATTTTAGTTTTAAAATAAGATCTCATATTTTAATTTGTTTGATTTACGATAATTTTTTCAGTTAAATTTCAAACAAGGCAGTGAAAATGTGCATCATTATTGAATGTTCAAAATAAAACACAGAAACATACAGAGCCCCTTTTGAAACCCAAGAAGTCAGTTTTACTATCTCACCAAATAAAGACAAATAAATAAATAAAAAAGAAAAGAAAAGGAAAACTTATTAAATATCCTGTCTACTCAAAGTCCATGCCACTTTAGTGCAGCACGGTGGGGCAGCAGGAGGTGTGTGTGCCTCAAATCGTGAAGGTCACTGGTTTGATCCCCGGGTCGATCAGGGCCTTTCTGTGTGGAGTTTGCATGTTCTCCCTGTGCATGTGTGGGTTCCCTCCGGACTCTCTGACCTCCTCCCACAGACCAAAAACAGGCTCATTAGTTTAAATGGTGACTCCAAATTGTCCTTGGGTCTGAGTTTGAGCATGTATGGTTGTCTGTCTCTCTATGTCAAGGACAACCGAGTGTACATTTCTTCTGAGTAACAAAACACAATCACATCTAAAAAAATAAAAAATAAAATAAAGAAGATTATTTATTGTGGACCAACAAAAATAATCCAGAGGGCTTCTTGGAGTTAGAAAAATTTAAAAAAAGATTTTCATAATAAGAATGTTCAGTAGATTATTAGGTTTATGTATTAAATTGTTTACATTTTGACATTTTTCAGCACAATGGTCATTCACAGAAGAACTGTGAAATATCTTTAATACTTTTGAAGCTTTATTCATGACAAAAGACCCTTTTCTGATATAAATTTTGGTCCTATAATCATGTACGCTGATTACAGTGTGACTGTGAAAAAAATGTTTTTTATAGCCATATGAACTTTAACAGAGACTGTGGACTGCATTAAACATAAATTACCATTTTTACTTCATTTTATTAAAACTCCTGTAATTCAACAGGCAAACAGATGTCTTTAAACCAAATATGGAAAATTAAAATTAATGCTGTGGTCATGAATATGAATTAATAAAGTAATTAATCATAGTAAAAGAATAATTTCCTCTAGCAACTTATTTTTTTAATTGAAGAGCTAAAATATTTAGAAGTTTATAAATATGATAGCATAGTTTTGTTTGTTTATAATTTACTATATATATTTTTCCAATATATTTTCAAACAAGGCATTGAAAATGTGCATCATTGTTTAAATACAAAAAAAAAACACTGAACATACAGAGTCACTTTTAAAACCCAAGAAGACAATGCTACTGTCTCACAGCTAATGAAAAAATATAATAAAAAAAAGGAAAATGAAATATAATACAACCTATCAAAATCCTGCCGAATCAAATCTATGAAGACCCTGTTTACCCCAAGTCATCACATTTTAAATGATCCTAAAATGATGAATCACATTTTTAAGTCCTAAATCAAACAAAAACAACCAGGAGGTTTTTCTTTGTCTTTCTGTCTCTTATATTGTCTGATAACAGAGCTGGTGTCGTGGTTTAACTGGTATTGGATTAATCTGTGACTTTTGATTCAGTGTTGTTCGGTCTTTCTTCCTGATCTTAAGAGTTTATCCGTGCTTTTGAAGACATGAGAGCAACAAGAGAGAGGCTGAAGGTTCTTCAGATAAGTTGAGAATGAGAATATTTGAAAGACCAAAGTGCAGTAAAACTCAGTGTTCATACTGAAATGTGTGTAGAAGAAAAACTCCTCCTGTGGTTCTGGAGAGGGCCACAGGAGGGTCTAAAAACTCCCTCAAACCTTTGAAGGGAGGCGGCTGTCCAAAACATGTGAAGGAGGAGAGCCTCACTTATTCTGCATTTGTCACAGTGGGGGGTTCAGCTCAGAAAAACAAGCTGTGATGGGAAAGCAGCTCCAAAACTTAGTGAGGCCTGTTCCTGATCACTCCTGAAAACAATCAGCCTCACTACACTTGTTTTTCTCCCTAACAGTGCACCTGCCGGACCTTTGTCTCTGCCTCCAGACCAGGTTTTCACTGTTTTCTGTGTGTGCGTGAAAGTTGAAGAATGTTGAAGTTTTCTGCAGCAGACAGAGTGACAGCGCTCTGATGTGACCATGAGCCAAAGCAGACAGAAATAAGGATGAAAACAGACACAGAGGCAGCTGTGGGTGATCACTGATGCCCAGTTTGTTACTGAGATGATCAATCATTTTATCAAGAGGCCTTTTCTCACTGAGTGTGTGTGTGAGCAAAGCTGACAGCACTACATTTATTCAGACCTCCTTTTGTCTTAGAGTTTGACAAAATGTCCTCCTGTCTCAGGAGAAGCTGTCTCAGTGTGTTGAAACACCATTAATTGATGTTTTTGGATCAATATATCCATGATATTACGGCGTGTTCATGGTTTTCACTGCGTACTCGTCTGAGTTTGACTTCCTGTTAGCTGTCAGATGCTTTAGCTCAGTGGTAGGGGAGCAGCTAATAGAGGGAATTTTTGTGAGCTAAAGATGACAGGTGACACCTGAGGATGTCCTAAAATGTTGAGCGTAGTGGTGTTAGAGACTGTTGGAGAGAGCAGAGCTCCTGTGGTCCTCAGGATCAGACTGACTGCAGTGTGAGATGATTATATTTCTATGTTCTGATCTCCAGATGATCCCGTGGAGCCTCCTGTGGTCAGTGTGTTCCTCTCAGCAGCAGCTTCATCCAGAGGTGTGCAGCTGGAGGAGAAGAGCTCCCTGCTGTGCGTGGCCTCCTCCATGTCTCCTCCTTGGGTCAGGTTCTCCTGGAGACGTCAGTGGAAGAGTGGAGGCTCACCAAGGCCGCTCTCTGCTGATGAACCGATGCTGAAGCTCAAATAGCCTCGATGTTTTGCCTCCATCGTAAAGATCAAGTCCTCAGAGATCAGCTCGTATGATTACAGCTGCTCCGTGCAGCACGAGGGGGGAACAGTGGAGGCTCAGCTGCAAACAGGTGATGAATCCTTCAGGACTTCAGCTGCTTTTTGCTCAACAGAACTTCATGTTCCAGGAGCTCCCTTAGCAACAAGTAGTACACCTGAAGTTCATTTTATAAAATATACTTGAGTATAAGTATAAGTAAAGCAAGTTTACTACAGACCATGTACTTGTAGTGTAGTAAAAAGTATACTAATTTAATCCTACCTCAGATTAAATTGGAACATTTTAAGTTCATACAGGTATACTTTAGAAATACTTCATAAGGTTATTTTTAAGTCTACAAAAGTACACTTATCTATATACTACTGGTGTACTAAGCATATACTTCTAGTTCACATTTTGTTTATTGAAGTATAATCAAAGCTTTTAAAGCACTTTTCTAGACTTTATAAAAGACTAACCTGTTTACACACCACTGAAGCAGCAGTGGGACCAGTTTGGGATTCAGTGTCTTGCCAAGGACACGTCACCATGTGACAGCTGGAGCTGGGCTCGAACCTGCAACCTCCCAGTGAAGGACCAAGTGCGCTGTCCAACTGAGCTCCACAAGAACAGTATACTATATACTGCCATTGTATATAATATATATATAATAGCCAGGCTGCAGACATATTTTTATTTCTATTAATTTATATTTACATGTATGACAGCTGGGATAGGCTTCAGCCCCCCCGCGATCCCGAAAGGGATAAGCGGTATAGAAAATGAATGAATGATAATATAATTGTACGAGGTAGATACCTCTAGTCCACATTTTGGTTTATTGAAGTATAGGTATACTTTGCTTGTTGTTATACTTTAAGTTTACTTGTAAGTTTGCTAAGCATATTACTTTTAGCATACTATTTATAAACTTGAAATATACTAAAGTATTCATAAAGTTAACTCATACTGTATGTTCACTACCTGCAGTGTATTTACAAAAACACAAGACAGAATGTTGAGAACTAATTTGATATATTTAATATTTTAAACCACACCATACAGTGTATTTACAAATACCTGCTTCAATCATAAAAGATGTGCATTTCAAAAACAAAGAGCCTCGATAAAATCAAGCCCTTCTTTGCTGAAAAAATGAAATAAAAAAAAAATGCACATTTGCATGTAAAAATGTAAACATGATAGTCTCTCCAAGATCAAGTCCTTCTTTGTCCAAATGGTAAAGGGAAAAGTTTGCATTTGCTTGTAAAGATGTAAACAAATAATGTCTCCAACTGAGAACTGAGTGAAACTGAGCACACACACTATTTACTGCAGTATTTTTAACAGGGGTAATACCTCAAAGCAAATGTGTGCATTGAAAAACATTTTTATTCTGCTTAATTAAATGCAAGCATAATGACCTGACCTTTTTCTGTACCTGGATCAAGATAAACTAAGTATTACCACTTTGTGGCAGAAAGAAGTAAAAAGTATACTAAAAGAATAAGTTTTAGTATTTATGTATAAGTGTAAGTCTTAGTCTGAATGTACTTAGTCATAGACTTTTCTTTATTTTCAGTATAAGCAAGTATCTTTCACTGTACTATTCCTAATCATATAAAATATAGTATATAAAAATACAACTTCAATTATACTGCCTCAGTTCTAGTATAAAATAAGTATACTTGTAGTACACTTGAATAAAATAATTGTTGCTAAGGGTATGATTGTGCTCTATTGAACCATCCAGGCCGATTTAGGGTCCACGCTCACAGGGGGCATCTTCAGCCGCTCTAACCTTCAGAGCACGTCTGAGCAGAGCTTCATGTTTTTACATTTTAGTTTCTGTTTCTCCAGCTCTAGTTTCTGGACAGACTTAGGCCGCTGAACAGCCAAAGTTCAGTGGACTGGCTTTAGTTCAGTTGGAGGGTGGAGATGTGACATCATTTCATTTTCATTTGGTTTGTTTTTCTTTCTCACTGCTCTTTGTCAGCCTGTCAGATGATGGGTACCAGCCTCCAGTTGGGGCTGTAGCTGGGGTCTTTGGTCTCTCCATCCAGCCTGTTGTTGGGCTGTGACCCAGAAATATTGTCATGATACTCAGACAAAGTCAAGACACAGTCCAGGACTTTTTTGGTCCTCTTGCCTTGTTTGGTTCAGTTGGCTTTCACACCCACCATGAACTGAACTCTGGTTTGATTGGAGGTAAACTGAGACCCCTGTTTTAAAGTGTACCAGACTTTGGTTCTTTGGTTCTCACCAGAGTTTGTTCTTGTGCTTTTACACCACCCCAAGTCAAGCAACCAAAGAGCCAATCACAACAAATGAGATCAGAAGACTTCAGTTCATCATGGAGACCTCAGGGTTCCTAAAAAAGGTTCCTGGGAAAGTTCCTTCTGTTAAAGCCCCTTTTGTAACTGCAGCACTTGAGCTTTAATTCTGTGATTTTGTCAAAGAGAAAAAATCTGACGTCTGATTTTTACTTTTTTTCAGTCTCAGAAGTTTCGATCGTCCCAAAACCTCAAACATCAGCACCAACATCAGCTCCACCTTCATCTACACCATCACTCCCACCATCTTCTCCACCATTAACATCACTCCCACCATCTTCTCCACCTGTGCCGTCACTCCCACCGTCTCCTCCTCCTCCGTCCCCCTCCGTCCCGTCCCCGTACCAGGTGAAGCTGCTCCTGCTGCTCTACACGGTGCTGATGGTGAAGAGTCTGGTGTACTGCTGTGGACTCTTCCTGATGACCGTCCTCAGGAACAAGAGACCGTCCACAAACTGAAGACCTGCTGAGGGACCGTCATCATCAAACATTCATCTCATTTATCACTTTAATCATTCATTAAAAATGTAAATAATGATTTGACGAAGGTACAATGTCCTCCACAGCATTCTGTGGTCACAGTTTATATAAAAAGGTCGATCAGAGATGCAGAGGTGACTTTTCTGTCATTATAAAAAGAACATTTTGATTATTATTGAAAATTCAACAAGAACATTTATTAGATCGAAACAACATGAACTTCCATTTAGGGGCTTATTTTGCTCTCTGTGTTATTCTTCATATTAAGTCTTGTTTTCTCATTTGTGGTGTTGATGTCAGTGTTGCTGCACAGTCAGAACAGTGAATGTAAATTTTCTGAACAGATGTTTCTGCCCTAATTACATACAATACAAATATAATATATGTTTAATGTTTGTAATCTGCCTCTGTTAGAGCACATTTATGATTAAAAATATCATTCAGTTATGAAAATAATGAACAAAATATGAAAAAAACAATAAATTATTGTGTCTGTATTTAACAAAAATGAACAAAAATAAAGTTTGATTGACTTTATGTGTTTATTTTAATCTTTAAAGTAACACTCTCTCTCCATATCTGCCTCTGCTCCTTCTTGTTTGCTCCTGTACTCGTCTCTGGCTCTGGTCTTGTAGGTGGTCTGGGATCCTTGGTGTAGACCTCCTGCTGCTGTGGAGTCATGAAGCCTCAATAACTACAATTACAGACATAACAAATATTTGACCATTTCTTTAGACCTATTCCAGTTCATAATCATTATAGTTGTTAATGTAGACATTATCATGATCTCTCTGTCCATGGTTGATCATACATCCATAGTAACTATCTCTAGCACCGTAAAGACATGAGGTCCCTCTGAAAATGAGATGCCACGTCTCAAGAGGCTTACCTTTAATACATTTATGCTCAATGGAGACAAATATAGTAAGGATGGATTTATGGTCTGGGTGTCCATGAGTCTTTCAGGACCATAAATTCTTATTTTCAGTCCTTTGTCTCTGCACCCCCCCGCCCATTATCAGCAGTAAATACATCACTTATAAATTCTCATTTTGATGCTGTTGTATTATTCAACATCAGTCATCTCTACTTCATAATCATTATAGATGTTCATGTAAATATTAGATTAATTACTCTTTTCATGACTATTATTGACTATACTTCTATAAAATTTATCACTACAGTCATACAGACATGAGGACCCTCCTGAAAATCAGATGCTGCATCTTAAGGGTCTAACCTCGAATAAATTTATATTCAACAGACAAATATGATGAAGACAGGTCTATGATTGGTCCATGGATCTGTTACTAGCTTTAGTTCTTACTTTAGTCCACTTGTCTCACCTCCCGTCCTTCACCCACACACCCAGCACAGCATTGTGTGGATTGGCTGTTCATCATGAGACTGGGGTCCACATTCAAGATTTCCTGCTGATAAACAGAGGGTTTTTCTTGCTGTCATGATGGATCCATGTTGGGTGTTGGATGTATGTATGTGTATATACAAAACCCAAAACCAGTGAAGTTGGCACGTTGTGTAAATCTTAAATAAAAACAGAATACAATGATTTGCAAATCCCTTTCAACCTATATTCAATTGAATACACAGCAAAGACAAGATACTTAATGTTCGAACTGGTAAACTGTGTTATTTTTGCAAATATTAGCTCATTTTGAATATGATGCCTGCAACATGTTTCAAAAAAGCTGGCACAAGTGGCAAAAAAGACTGAGAAAGTTGAGGAATGCTCATCAAACACTTATTTGGAACATCCCACAGGTGAACAGGCTAATTGAGAACAGGTGGGTGCCATGATTGGGTATAAAAGCAGCTTCCCTGAAATGGTCAGTCATTCACAAACAAGGATGGGGCGAGGGTCACCACTTTGTGAACAAATGCGTGAGCAAATTGTCCAACAGTTTAAGAACAACATTTCTCAACGAGCTATTGCAAGGAATTTAGGGATTTCATCATCTACGGTCCGTAATATCATCAAAAGGTTCAGAGAATCTGGAGAAATTACTTCACGTAAGCGGCAAGGCCGAAAACCAACATTGAATGCCTCTGACCTTCGATCCCTCAGGCGGTATTGCATCAAAAACCGGCATCACTGTGTAAAGGATATCACCACATGGGCTCAGGAACACTTCAGAAAACCACTGTCAGTAACTACAGTTCGTCGCTACATCTGTAAGTGCAAGTTAAAACTCTACTATGCAAAGCGAAAGCCATTTATCAACAACACCCAGAAACGCCACCGGCTTCGCTGGGCCCGAGCTCATCTAAGATGGACTGATGCAAAGTGGAAAAGTGTTCTGTGGTCTGACGAGTCCACATTTCAAATTGTTTTTGGAAAGTGTGGTTGTCGTGTCCTCCGGACCAAAGAGGAAAAGAACCAGCCGGACTGTTATAGGTGCAAAGTTCAAAAGCCAGCATCTGTGATGGTATGGGGGTGTATTAGTGCCCAAGGCATGGGTAACTTACACATCTGTGAAGGCACCATTAATGCTGAAAGGTACATACAGGTTTTGGAACAACATATGTTGCCATCCAAGCAACGTCTTTTTCATGGACGCCCCTGCTTATTTCAGCAAGACAATGCCAAGCCACATTCTGCACGTGTTACAACAGCGTGGCTTCGTAGTAAAAGAGTGCGGGTACTAGACTGGCCTGCCTGTAGTCCAGACCTGTCCCCCATTGAAAATGTGTGGCGTATTATGAAGCGTAAAATACAACAACAGAGACCCCGGACTGTTGAACAACTTAAGCTGTACATCAAGCAAGAATGGGAAAGAATTCCACCCGAAAAGCTTCAAAAATTGGTCTCCTCAGTTCCCAAACGTTTACTGAGTGTTGTTAAAAGGAAAGGCGATGTAACACAGTGGTAAAAATGGCATTGTTTCAATAAGCTTCTGCAATGTCACAAGATTTATTCCCATCCAGTGTTGCATTAATTTTTCTCCAAGATCTTGTATTGATGATGAGAGAGTCTGACCACTGCTCAAAGCCTTCTCCAGCACATCCCAAAGATCCTCAATGAGGTTAAGGTCTGGACTCTGTGGTGGCCAATCCATGTGTGAAAATGATGTCTCATGCTCCCTGAACCACTCTTTCACAATTTGAGCCCCATGAACCCTTGCATTGTCATCTTGGAATATGCCCGTGCCATCAGGGAAGAAAAAATCCATTGATGGAATAACCTGGTCATTCAGTATATTCAGGTAGTCAGCTGACCTCATTCTTTGGGCCATAATGTTGTTGAACCTTGACCTGACCAACTGCAGCAACCTCAGATCATAGCACTGCCCCCACAGGCTTGGACAGTAGCCACTAGGCATGATGGGTGCATCACTTCACCTGCCTCTCTTCTTACCCTGATGCTCCCATCACTCTGGAACAGGGTAAATCTGGACTCATCAGACCACATGACCTTCTTCCAGTCCTCCAGAGTCCAATCTTTATGCTCCCTAGCAAACTGAAGCCTTTTTTTCAGTTAGCCTTACTGTTTATTGGTTTTCTTAAGGCTACACAGCTGTTCAGTCCCAATCCCTTGAGTTCCCTTCACATTGTGTGTGTGGAAATGCTCTTACTTTCACTATTGAACATAACCCTGAGTTCTACTGTTGTTTTTCTTTGATTTGATTTGGTCAAACGTTTATGTGTTCACTGATCACGATCATTCAGGATTATTTTCCGGCCACATTTCTTCCTCAAAGACGATGCTTCCCCACTATCCTTCCAGTTTTTAATAATGCGTTGGACAGTTCTTAACCCAATTTTAGTAGTTTCTGCAATCTCCTTAGATGTTTTCTCTGCTTGATGCATGCCAATGATTTGACCCTTCTTAAACAGACTAACATCTTTTCCACAACCACAGGATGTGAAGATGGTTGTTTAGAAAATGAGAAGCTACTCATTGCATCAGCTGGGGTTAAATAACTTGTTTCCAGCTGAAAGATAATCACCCATGCAGTAATTATCCAACAGGAGGCTCGTACCTATTTGCTTAGTTAAATTCAGGTGGTGACTTTTTTTTTGGCCAGGCAGTGTATATTTTTTGTTATGTTTATGGATATTAACATAAATTAGGAGCTTCTCTTGACCTCTCTAAACAAAAACACTTTTCTAAAATTAAATTTAGATTATTCTTCATTTAATTTAATTTAATTTAATTTATGTAGTGTAATTAAATTTAGTCTGATTTATTTGCATAATTTTTCAAAAAGAAAAATATTGTAAGGTGATCATAAATTAAGTCAAAACTGGTTAAATATCATTAAGGGGAGGACTCCAAAAAGTCAGACCATCTGACAAACGCAACACTCTAGTAAATCGAGAACCATTTTTACTGGGCCCAAATAAATAAATAAATAAATAAATAAATAAAATATCATATATCCTCAAAAGGCCTCCTCAATATGGAGTTTGCATGTTCTCCCCGAGCATGTTTGGGTTCTCTCTGAGCACTGCAGCTTCCTCCTATGATGGATGGATGTTTGTTTTATTGAAAAGAAGTAAACAAAAATACGTCGAAATTACCATTTTTTTTAGATATTGAGTGATTTAAAATTAAATGATTTAAATGTTGTTATAAATTAAATGTTTTAAATGAAATGTTTTAAATTAATTGTTGTTTTAAATGTGAAAACAAACAAAGTGCTGCTTCATCAGTGGAGCTGAATGTTGTAAATATTGAATTATTTGTCTGTTTGTTTGTTTTTATTCCCCTGATATTCTTCACATTGACAGGGTTTTATTTTGGCTGTGATCTGAATAAAGAGGGTTTAATTTCTGCTGTCTGTAAATCTTTGAAGCCTCACTCACAGAAACAGTGAATTGATGAAATGATTTTGTGTCCAAACGTCAAACCCTGTTGAGATGAGACGTCCTTCAGGCTCACAGCTCTGACTGAGAGCAGAGGAGACCTTCTGCTCAGATCAGCTCGTCTTTGTCTTCTCGTGGTTTGGAGGATTTATTCAACAGTTTATCAGCGTCTGCAGGAGATGAGCTCCGTGGGTTCCTCTCTGCTGACACCTTCTCACCGTTACCCGAGCTTCTTCTCATCCACACACGACCACAGGTTCAACCTCTGGAGGGTTTGATGGTTGTTCCAGGAACTTCAGCGTGTTCTGAGCCCTGCTCAGGTATTTGCTCTGATATTTATCTGTGTGAGAAAACTGCTCTGCTCGGACTCTCTGAAGGTCGCTGCTGTGCCACTAAGAAGAAGAATCATTAGAATACATTCAAGGATTTCACAGATCATCTCAGAGTTTTCACAAATGTCTAATGAGGAGATTTTTAGACTTTGGAATAAAAACAGAACAGAGATATTTCTGAGCTCTGCCCTGTGGGCATCAGGACTTTGTGAGCTTTACAGATCATTTCACCGTCATGAAGAAATTCACTTTATCAGCTCATCATACAAATACTGTGGAGGAAACTTTGTTTAGTCTGAGCTTGAAATGAACACAGAAAGATCTGAGAAAGGCTGAAGAGTTTCAGTCGCTCTTTGTGAGTTTTCTCCCCTCAGGAAAATCAGCTTCTTTGTGATCAGAAGAAGAAAAGGCCACAAAATACTCACCGTGACAAAAGTCTGTAAAAACACAGAACAATGAAGTAAAATGGCATCAAAACCCTGAAAAATAAAAACATAATTATGTATAAAAAAGCACAGAATAATTTTAAAAGTAAAAGGAACAAAGTGAATATGTTTAAAGACTTAAACTTTATTGTAGTTAATTATTATGTCCTGTTTAGGTAGTGCAGTGCAAAGTGAATAAATTACAGGACAACAATGATAGAGACAGAAAGAAAAAAATGTCCTCATTTGTAAAAAAGAAATATTAAAGCCCTATTTTATTTTATCCCGTTTTATTTTCTATTCATTTTTTAAGTATCGTTAGTGTGTGCAGTGCAGTGCAAAGTGAATAAAGTACACAACAACAATGATACAATGACAACAGTGAAGCGAACACATAAATCAAATAACAAGGAAAACAGCAACAGCAAAAGAGAGACAGAAAAAAATATGTTTACAGACTTAATTATAAAATGAAAAAAAAAAAAATAATAAAAGGTCGTAGTTTGAACTGTGAAAATTTGGAGAATATTTTTAAATGAGGAGAAAAATACTGTAATATATATGTAACATATAATTAACCTCAAATTTTCAGTATTTTCTTTTAAATGACAGAATTGTGTTTTGAACACTGAAATTTACAGCATAAATCTGTCAACAATTAAACAAAACACTAATCCTTCTTATAAAAGGTAAATTAATACACAGTTTATATATTCATATTTATTATATAATACAGCTGCTATATTTTCTTTAATTGAACATGAAGTGGTTTCTCACAGAGCTGTTATTAAAAACAAAGATTTCAGAAAGCAGGTCCAAAGTGTAGTTGTTGTTTTACAGAAAATGAAAGTCAAAGCTTTGATCATAAATATATATATTTGCTGTTGAGTGTATATTTGTCAGTGTAGTTTGTGAAGCACAGCAGCCAATAATCAGTCTTTTCTTTCTGGGAGCTCCTTGAATGGAAACACCGTCTGAGACAGTCGGCAGTAATAAACTCTGCTCTCATTCACACCTCCAACCTTTCAAACATGGATCCATGTTTTGATTTGATCCGCTTTGTCTCCATCAAAGCAGATTTCCTGAGTTTTTGGCTGACATTTCAGCTCATTTCTGGACTTGTTTAGCGCTGTGATGATCTCAAAGTGCTCAGGATCTCTGGACAACAGTCCCAGTTTGTGAAGTTAAAGCATGTTAATGAAACGTCCTCCTGATTGTTCAGCACTGATGAGCCTTTAAACATGTTTGTTCAAGTTAAAGTCACTTTGTTGCTTTGTCTTTTAGGACTGGGACACAGTTTGATGCTTTTGTATTGACTGCCTCAGGACAGCAGATTAAATGAAGCTTTTGTGATCATTCAGCACATTTACATTGATGCTTGTGCTGATGTGTTGATTCAGTTGAACTGTCCTTAAAACACTGAATCAATCAAATCAATCAATATTTCATCCTTTGCTCAGTGGTTTTATCTGAGGCCCAAACTCTAACATTTGATGAGACAGAATAAAGTGCTGTGAATGTTCCTCATGTGTTTGTGTTGTTCTTGTCTTCAGTGAGGTGTTGGTGAACACCTGAAGTTTACTGAGCTGACAAACTCTGATGAAGAGAGCAGCTCAGCAGCTCCGATCATCAGCATTTACATTATTTCATCACATGGATCCAAATCAGCACCTGTCTCACTTTGACTCATTGATATATTTTAACATAGAATTTAAATCATATTATATTTAGATAGAAGGCTAAAGGGAAATAAGTTATATTTTTTTTGTCCTCTCTTCAATAAAACAAACAATAAACTTTAAATAATTTGGAGTTTCTGAGGTCAAAGTCTCTAAATTTGTTTTAATTTTAAAAAGACACATTTTACTGAAATTACTTTTTTTCCTCAAAAAACAACACACATTTTAAGTTGTTTTTATGTTTTAATTCAGGTATTCAAATATATCTATATCTATATCTATATCTATATATATATATATATATATATATCTATATATATATATATATATATATATATATATATATATATATATATATATATATATATATATATATATATATATTTATATATATATGTGTGTGTGTGTGTATATATATATATATATATATATATATAGATAGATATATATATATATATATACTTTTTTTTTTTCAGGATAACACAAAATAAAAATTAGAAAGAAACTGAAACAAAATTAAACAGGACGATCAGGTCCTGATGGTGCATCACCTTTTAATAAACTGTTTTTTTTTTTGGCCTAGTTATAATCATTTTACTACCTGATTAATAAACCTGTCAGATGGTCTGATTGTCTATTAAAAAGTGCAAATATATGTGTTCAATAAGAGTACATCAATTAAAATGAAAAAAAAAAAATATATAAAAAATTTGGATACTTTTTTTGAGGAGGTCAGGAGAAGATTGTTCTGATTCAAGTTTATGTCGATATCCCAACAGTTCATGGAAAAGGTTTTTTTTCTGTTTTCTTTTTTTATTTTCAAAGGAAGTCAAACATTTATTTAAGTTAATAAATTTTCTTTATTTTAACTGGTATAAATTTTAATCAGTGTTAAATCACATCATATGTGACTTTTTCATTCAACAATTTAAAATCTTTTTTTTTTATGAATTCATTGTTTTTGTGTCAGAACTTTAATCCTTACATTACAGACAGCAGAAATTAAACAGCCTGTGTAAAAGACATTTCTAATAAAATACCCTGTAAAATGTGAATAATATCAAAATAAGAAGAACAAATAATTCTCTCTGTCCATCATTCAGCTCCATGATGAAGCAGCAGTTTGTTTGTTTTCACAGTTAAACCAGAGAATCATCAGCGTACGACTTCAGACTGAATGAGGGTCTAAAATAAAGGATAAAACATTTGTTCTGTTGAGTCTGAAGCCACAAAACAAATGAAAGAACCTGCTGCATGTGTGTGTTGTTGTTTTAGATCAATAAATATCTTTGTTTAATTTTCAGTATTGATCAGAGTTTTTTCTTTATGGTCAAAATATTTAAAATAAATAACATTTGCATCATGTTTTCACGATTTTGTTGTTTTCATTTCAGGTCAGCATCTCTGATATAGAAAACAAAAAAATCTACAGATTTTTTTTCCTCAACAACAAAAACAGTTTGGAGATTTTTTTTTTTTGCAGGATTACAGAACATGATAAAATGAACAGAAACTGAAACAAGTGAAACAAACAGGTCCTGAAAAAAAACACTCAATTTTCTGGAGACAATTATTCTTATTTTAATTTATTAGATTGTTAAATCTGTTAGAAAGTCTGATTTTATGGGGGCTCTAACCTCCCCTGAACCATATTTAACATGTTTTAACTTGAACTTTGTTTTTTTTATTTGGTGTTTTTAAAGCATGAAAATGTATTTAACGTAGTAACATATAACTCCTTTTTTAACATCTAACACTAAAACACACACTTAAATATCCCATCATATGTGTGTAGAACAATAGTGAACATGTCTTGTCTTGTGTTAGCATGCTAATTTTCAAAAGCATGAGAATATTAAATAAACTAAATAAATCAGACTTCATCTGGGATCAAATTTTGTTAAACAGGAACAGGAAATATATTTTTGTGACAGTGTCACACATGACACAATCACATGACATCCCCGTGTATTTTAACACCTGGAACTTGTTCATGGTGTCCTGATGAAGACTGATGAGTTGACCTTTGACCTATCCCTGCTAAAATAAAGGATTTTTAACCCCATCGGAGCGCCTCGGATTTCTGATGTGTCTTTAAACTCTACCTCCGTCCTTGGATCCTTGAAGAGCACCCAGATCTACATTTTTGTCTTCACACGCCTCGACCCAGTGCAGCTCCCACCCCGACATGTTTGCTCTTTATTAAAATAAAAAAATAAAATGTGAATAAAATCATGGAAATAAAAAAATAAAAACTTCTAAAAAATCGACTTATCCAACATTCATGTGTTGTTGTTGTGTTTGGTGGATCAGATGTTCTTAAAGAAAACATTGTATAAAAATACAAACATATCCACTTAATGGCCACATTATTAGGAACACCCATTCAACTGTTAACTGGAGCAAAGATAGCTAGCCAATCACAAGGCAGCAACTCAATGCATTTAGGCACTTAGACATGGTCCAGACAACCTGCTGAATTTCAAGCGGAGCACCAGAATGGAGAAGAAAGGTGATTTAAGAGACTTGGTGTTTTTTTCCAGAGCAGCTGATCCATCAGAAACTGCTGATCTACTGTGATCTCCACACACAACCATCTCTAGGTTTACAGAGAATGGTCTGAACAACAGAAAATATCTGAACACACCACATGTCCACCTTTCTGGGACTGTGTCTAAATTACAGCATAAACAAACCCATTCATGCAGCTGCAGGGTGTCCCCATGAGAGGGCGCTGTCCTAACAGATACCGTGGGCTTTGACCTTTGACCTTCTCAGAGTAACAGCACAGGGGATCTCATTTCAGGCATGAGGGTGGGCAGGTTCCAGCATGGTCCAGTCATGGTCCAGCCAAGTCTCAGTCCAGGAAAGTGGGGAAAGTTTAAGTCTCTCTGTGACACCAAGAGCAAAATAAGCCCCTAAAATCAGTTAATGTCCATGTTGAATTCTCAATATTAATCAGAATGTTCATTTTAATAGTCAAAACACTTATTTAAAAACATACATCTGCATCACTGATCAACTTTCTCCATTTTTGATTAAAGAACGATCAGAAATGTTGTAAAAAACTGTCACAACCATCAGATCACAATAAACTTTTCCAGACTGTGTTTACATAAAGTTTTACAAAATGTCATCAAAGAGATCGTACCTTCATCAAATGATTATTTACATTTTTAATGAATGATTAAAGTGATAAATGAGATGAATGTTTGATGATGACGGTCCCTCAGCAGGTCTTCAGTTTGTGGACGGTCTCTTGTTCCTGAGGACGGTCATCAGGAAGAGTCCACAGCAGTACACCAGACTCTTCACCATCAGCACCGTGTAGAGCAGCAGGAGCAGCTTCACCTGGTACGGGGACGGGACGGAGGGGGACGGAGGAGGAGGAGACGGTGGGAGTGAGGTCACAGGTGGAGGACATGGTGGAGCTGATGTTGGTGGTGAAGGGAGGGTGGAAACTTCTGAGACTGAAAAAAAAGTAAAAATCAGATGTCAGATTTTCTCTCTTTGACAAAATCACAGAATTAAAGCTCAAAGTGCTGCAGTTACAAAAGGGGCTTTTCAACAGAAGGTGTTCAGCGGCCTAAGTCTGTCCAGAAACTAGAGCTGGAGAAACACAAACTAAAATGTAAAAACATGAAGCTCTGCTCAGACGTGCTCTGAAGGTTAGAGCGGCTGAAGATGCCCCCTGTGAGCGTGGACCCTAAATCGGCCTGGATGGTTCAATAGAGCACAATCATAAACAGCAGCAGATAAACCTGCTCCATGCTAACAGGCTAACTGATGTAGCACCAATGATGATGTCAGCATGTCTGTCTCTTATTAAAGTGTCGTCGTCGTTGGATGACCTGTGTCATCTTCTCTTTGACTCAAAAACATCAGAAGTCTGCTTCACACAATCCAGGACATTTAGAAAGAAAGAGCACATCTGAGCCACAGGAACCATTTAGCTCCTGGAACATGAAGTTCCTGCTTGTGTTGAGCAAAAAGCAGCTGAAGTCCTGAAGGATTCATCACCTGTTTGCAGCTGAGCCTCCACTGTTCCCCCCTCGTGCTGCACGGAGCAGCTGTAATCATACGAGCTGATCTCTGAGGACTTGATCTGTAAGATGGAGGCAGAACATCCAGACTCTGTGAGATTCAGCATCTGTCCATCAGCAGAGAGCGGCTCCTCTGAACCTCCTCTCTTCTCTTGACGTCTCCAGGAGAACCTGACCCAAGGAGGAGACATGGAGGAGGCCACGCACAGCAGGGAGCTCTTCTCCTCCAGCTGCACACCACTGGATGAAGCTGCTGCTGAGAGGAACACACTGACCACAGGAGGCTCCACGGGATCATCTGGAGATCAGAACATAGAAATATAATCATCTCACACTGCAGTCAGTCTGATCCTGAGGACCACAGGAGCTCTGCTCTCTCCAACAGTCTCTAACACCACTACGCTCAACATTTTAGGACATCCTCAGGTGTCACCTGTCATCTTTAGCTCACAAAAATTCCCTCTATTAGCTGCTCCCCTACCACTGAGCTAAAGCATCTGACAGCTAACAGGAAGTCAAACTCAGACGAGTACGCAGTGAAAACCATGAACACGCCGTAATATCATGGATATATTGATCTAAAAACATCAATTAATGGTGTTTCAACACACTGAGACAGCTTCTCCTGAGACAGGAGGACATTTTGTGTGAGACCTGAGTCTGTTCTGTCAGAGCTTTGACACCTGAGGATGTCCTAAAATCTTCACCGTGCTCCACTCCAACAGTTCAGTTCAGTTTCAAAGAAAAAACTGATGGAAAATTTAAGAGACTTTGAAAGTGTCATGGTTGTTGGTGCCAGACCAGCTGATCCATCAGAAACTGCTGACCTACTTGGATTATTATGACAACTATCTCTAGGGTTCACAGAGAATGGCCTGAAAAAGAGCAAATATCCAGTGAGCAGCAGTTCTCTGGGCCAAGATGTCTTGTCAGAGGAGAATGGTCAGAGTGGTTGAAGATGATAAAAAGGCAACAAGAGCTTAAAACAAACAAACAAAAAACACGCATAACAACCAAAGTGACTGTTATGAACAACAACAGGTCCAGTCTTGAAGCAGATGGACCACAGCAGCTAAAGACCACACCAGGTGCCACTGCTGTCAGCTAAGAACAGGAAACTGAGGCTGCACAGGCCTCCACAGTCACCAGATCTCAGTCCAATAGAGCACCTTTGGGATGTGCTGGAACAGGAGATCCTCATCATGGAGGTGCAGCTGACAGTCAGAATGATCATTATTGTTCTTGTCATTGTTCATATGATGATTTTAGCATCATGAATTCAGACAGCTTCAATGTGATCAGCTCCTCTGGTGCTTTATTTCTCCAGGGTTCAGCTTTAAAGACCAAAAACAGCCTCAGAAACACAAGGAGCTCATGTAGAAAGGATCTGCGTCCACACACAGCAAAATAAAAAATACAACTCTAAGACAAAAGGAGGTCTGAATAAATGTAGTGCTGTCAGCTTTGCTCACACACACACTCAGTGAGAAAAGGCCTCTTGATAAAATGATTGATCATCTCAGTAACAAACTGGGCATCAGTGATCACCCACAGCTGCCTCTGTGTCTGTTTTCATCCTTATTTCTGTCTGCTTTGGCTCATGGTCACATCAGAGCGCTGTCACTCTGTCTGCTGCAGAAAACTTCAACATTCTTCAACTTTCACGCACACACAGAAAACAGTGAAAACCTGGTCTGGAGGCAGAGACAAAGGTCCGGCAGGTGCACTGTTAGGGAGAAAAACAAGTGTAGTGAGGCTGATTGTTTTCAGGAGTGATCAGGAACAGGCCTCACTAAGTTTTGGAGCTGCTTTCCCATCACAGCTTGTTTTTCTGAGCTGAACCCCCCACTGTGACAAATGCAGAATAAGTGAGGCTCTCCTCCTTCACATGTTTTGGACAGCCGCCTCCCTTCAAAGGTTTGAGGGAGTTTTTAAACCCTCCTGTGGCCCTCTCCAGAACCACAGGAGGAGTTTTTCTTCTACACACATTTCAGTATGAACACTGAGTTTTACTGCACTTTGGTCTTTCAAATATTCTCATTCTCAACTTATCTGAAGCACCTTCAGCCTCTCTCTTGTTGCTCTCATGTCTTCAAAAGCACAGATAAAAACAGTGATGCACTTAAAAAGTCATGACGCAATGCACGTCATTTCCACTTCTTCCCATATCCAATAGCAAAGAGAACAACATCACCAGCACGGCGGATAATGAATGGCCTGGAGCAGCTAACAGTCGGCTTCGTTTGCACTTTGGTGCTGGTACTGACCGTCCACCAGTACCCGACACTGTTCTTTGCCAGTTTCTTCATTAATGTAAGGCGAGAACGTGAAGAATTAGTTATTGCCAATATTCCCGTTATGAAAGATTTAATGACTGCATGTAAACGTAGCCATTGAATCAAAAGTCACCGATTAATTCAATACCAGTTAAATTGCAGCACCAGCTCTGTTATCAGACAATATAAGAGACAGAAAGACAAAGAAAAACCTCCTGGTTGTTTTTGTTTGATTTAAGAGTTAAAAATGATGATTCTTCATTGAGTAACTGGAATCTTCATTGGTTTTATTTTAC
Organism: Cetoscarus ocellatus; assembly: GCA_037902135.1. NCBI lineage: Eukaryota > Metazoa > Chordata > Actinopteri > Labriformes > Labridae > Cetoscarus > Cetoscarus ocellatus. The sequence continues at coordinate 23,710 of JBAMNC010001291.1, forward strand.
TTCATTTTTTTTTTTTAATTATTTAATTTTTCTCTTCATTTGAAATATTTTGGCTTTCAATAAAAAAAAAGTTTTATTTTTATTTTTTTTAAAAATTTTATTTTTTCTATATTTGGTTAAAGACATCCGTTTGCCTGTTGGATGACAGGGGCTTTCATCAAATGAAATTCAATTGGTAATTTACATTTTAAGCAGAACACAGTCTCTGTTTAAGGTGCATATGATTATAAAAAAATAATTCTTTCAAAGTCACACTGTCATCATTTTACATGATCATAGGACTAACATTTATGTCAGAACCAGGTCTCCTGTCATGAATAAAAAGATATTTCACAGGTCTTTTATGAAAACAATCTGTGCTGATCAATGTCAATATTTAAACAGTCTAATACATTTCCCTATTAGTCCACTGAACATGCTTATTATTACCATCTTTTTTCTATTTGTCCAACTCTGTGAAGGTCTCTGGATTATATTTTGTTGGTGATCAATCAATAGTCTTCTTTAAATATAAAAAAGAAAAAAAAAAAAAAAAAGTGATTTCAATTTTTACCCAGAAGAAATCTACACAAGAGTGTCCTTAGTCTGCTCATGAATTAATTCTTATGATCAGAATTACACAAGTCTTTTTCATTTGAGACAGGATTTGTCCTTATTTAAAGCAAAAAACAAACAACTACAAAGCAAAAGTTTCATCAAAAAAGTTCAACGTATGTCGTGTATAATCTTAAAAATATAGTGATGTAATAACATTTCTTCTGCGCTCAGTCACCTTTTTCTTGACACAACACACACTTTTTATTCATTAAAGTCCAACAACATACAGACAGCTCTGACTGACATTAATGACTGACTTGTTTGTAAAATAAATACCTGCTGTACAGCAGAAAAATCTAATCTGTCATTTCTAAAGGATTTAATGTTTTGATCAGCAAAAATATAAAAAGTATTTGAAGTCTTATCTTAGAAAACTGAATAAAATAAACTTTTTATTCTTACCTGAAGCAAACAGTTTGGTTCCAGAAATGAAGCTCCCGTAAGTCCATCCCCACAGTGAAATCTTCCGATACAAAAACCTCTGCAGCTGAACCATCTGCTCCATAAACAGGAATCAAACATGAAACAGGTCTCTCTGATCCTAATCAATGTACACGCCTTTCTGTGGAACATTAAAATATTAATGTTTGAGTCTGATGCTCCAGTCTTAAGTTAAACAAGGTTTACCCTAAAGCAGAGAGCTGATGAATTAACATGAAGACTCACACGGGTATACTTGGTTTCCTGAGGATAAATTCGCATCATTTGTTTGTATATTTTCATCTCAGTCAGAAAAAAAAAAAAAAAATCTGGGTTCTGACTCACTTTTTGATTAGCATTAATTCTGTTACATTTACAGAACAATAAAGATGATAAAATATGAATTTATTTCCACAGATGTTGGACATTAAACATGAATGTTCAGCAGTGAAATCAATGAGATTTCTTTCAGATAATCAATCTGTCAGGATTTGAAACCCAAAAAACTAACCAAAGAAACAAGGATGAGAACCCAACTGCAGATTTAACAAAAATGCTTTGTTTAAAACTATAAGAGGGATTAAACATCCAAAAACAAATCCTGAACAAAAAGTCCAAACACAAAAACAATCCTTAACAAAGCAGCAAATTAAATCTCTACCAAAGTGCAAATTAAAGTCACTGAAAAGTTCAAACTAATCTACAAACTCACTGGAGACATGTTGACGAAGGAAGACAAATGACCCAACAAAGAGAGCAGAGAACACAGAGACTAAACACACTGAGGAAACATCAAGCACAGGTGAGACAATCACACAGGTGGAGGGAATCATCATCAGAGGCACACAGAAGGGAGGGCAGGAAAACACCACGAGGAACACAGGGATTTCAAAATAAAACAGGAAACATGAGACAAGACACAAAATGGGTAACTTGACTAAAACCAAGAACAGGGACATGAGAGAAAAAGGGAACACAGGAGGTCGAACCAAAGGAACATGATACAAAATAAAACTAAATAAAATAAAACAAGCTGAATCATGACACAATCTTTATTTGTATAGTTCCAGTTCATAACAAGTGTTTTCTCAGGGCTCTACAACAGAGCAGGCTAAGGCCACACTCTTCATTTGAGAGATACACATATATGCATAGATACAAATACACATAACATGTATTTGTATATACAGATACAGAGATGTATCCATCCAGACAAAGACAAACGGACTACAAATAAGAATTTATGATAGCCATGATAAACCCATGGACGCCTCGATCATAAATCTGTCCTCATCACATGTGCCTGCTGAATATAGAGTCAAACAATCTGTATTTGTATAGGTTTTGTCTTTGTTGAATATACATTTTATACAGGTTAACCCCCCTGGGATGTGACATCTCATTTTCAAGAGAGACCTCATATGGTTGTAAAGATAGTTACTATGGATGTGTAATCAATAACAACCATGGACAGAGAGATCAATCTGATATTAACATTTAAATCTATAATGCAAATAAACTGGAGAGGAATGATGTTGATTAATATAACAGCATCTGGCTGAACTGCCATTAAAATGGGTTTAACTGGTCTAAAAGTATGAATTTATATTAAATGATGTCATTTCTGTTGATGTAGGATAGAGCACATGGAGTGACGCAGGTCCACAGCAGCAGGTCATCCACGATTGTTTGTCAAGGTCACACTAATATATACAATTGAAACCAGAAGTTTCCATAAAGACACATAAACTTTTTTTCTGTCCGTCTAACATTAAATCAGATGAAACTTTTCCTGTTTTTGGTCAGTTAGGTTTATTAAAATTATTTATCTTTGCTAAATACCAGAATAATGAGAAAATGATTTTTTTTAAGACAACTTTTCTTTCTTTCTTCAAAGTCAGAAGTTTACATACACTAATATTACTATGCCTTTAAACAATTTGGAAAAGCCCAGATGATGATGTCCTGTCTTTGGAAGCCTCTGACAGGTTTATTGACATCATTAGAGTTACTTACCTGTGGAAGTATTTTAAGGCACACCTGAAACACACTGCTTCTTTGTGTAACATCATGGGAAAATCAAAAGAAATCAGCCAAGACATCAGGAAGAGAACTGTGGACCTGCACAAATCTGGTTCATCCTTGGGTGCAGTTTCCAGATGCCTGAAGGTGCCACATTCATCTGTTCAAACAATTATACACAAGTATAAACACCATCATACCACTCAGGAAGGAGACGGGTTCTGTGTCCCAGAGAGGAACGTGCTTTGGTCCGAAAAGTGCATTTCAACCAAAGAACAAAAGCAAAAGACCTCATGAAGATGCTGGCTGAAGCTGGTAAGAGTGTGTCAGTATCAACAGTCAAACGAGTCCTGTACCCACATGAGCTGAAAGGCCACTCTCCCAGGAAGAAGCTATTACTCCAAAAGAAACATGAAAAAGCCAGGTTACAGTTTGCAAACGCACACAGAGACAAAGACCTGAATTTTTGGAGACATGCTCTGTGGTCTGACCAAACTAAAACTTCAGTGGTGCAAAAAGTGGGTATGCACTATATGCGGCGCATAGGGGCACCGTGCTAGAAGGGGCGCCAAAGTGATGGGGAAGAAATTATTTTACAACTGTATTTACTGTAATGAACGACAGTTTGTGCATGTGTCAATAGTATGATAAAGAGCAGGCACGTCAGTGACTGATAGGGCGCCCCTTCACTTCTTCTTCATCCCCTCTCTCTCCAGAGGGCGCGCCCCCTGGAGCGTGCACTGGAGTAAGAGTGTTTTCGTTTGAATCGTGTTGACAGATTACAGAAAGCTAAAGATGGAGAGGCAAAAAAGAAAGCTATCAGGGGCACAAAACAGACAAAGGAAGAGGCAGAGGGAGAAAGATTTTAAAGGAATGAAAAAAAGCTTTTCAATCTGGCTCAAAGACAGCAAGTAAGTTTTTTTCAGTGTATCAAGAAGAGGCTTGTAAAAATATTCAGTTTAGCAAAAGCTGCTACTAGTAAAAATGACAGGCTACTGCTGTCTTGCGACTGTGTAGCAGGGCTGAAACGATTCCTCGAATTATTTGGGGGATATTATTTGCTTAAATCAGTCATATAGGCCATATATGCCATGGTCTAAGCTTGGACTCCGCGCTGTGTTTCACGCGGACCAGTGGGCGGTTATTTGAGTGGCTCAATGTCCAAGTTTTCAGTGTTACGTAAGATGCACTTCTCTGTTTTAAAATCATGAGGTGAGAAAGAAGCTGACTGATGCATTCATGCTGACAGACAGGCACTCCTACTGCTGCCTTTCTACGCATTCACTGGCTGTGGGTAACTTAAATCAGACTTGTGGGACTTTTATAAACCTCACTTATTGACCCGACAGTTTAACAGAGGAGAGACATGCTTCAAGCCTGCTCCTTCAGGTGTTTTTGCCCCTCCGTCTCTTCCCCGCGTGATAATGTGACAGTTATGACCGATTACAAACTCACCCCCTTTGGCACATCTTTGTTCAAGGTTTTTTTTTTCAAAATCCTTTGGTCCCCTGAAAAATTTCATAAAAGTACATTTTTATGATTAGATGCTACTTTAATAGAAACGCTATTGCTGCTAACAGTGACTGAGACAGAGTAAATAGGTCAGAGGTCATCATACAGTCAGGATTCAACAGATCACAGAGCCAGCTTTACCCTAAAACCTGTTCCTAGGTCCAGATATGGTGGTTGCAGAAATTGAAAGTGAGCACCCTTTGAGAAATAGATCACATTTCTGGGATGTAATAGTCCAGCTTTCAGATATCATCATGCCATTGTGTGGATAATGAAGAATTATCGAGGGGGAAATGTTGCACTTATATTTAAAGTAGAGGACGTTATAATAGTTGTGTTTTATTACCTAATGATAAAGAGAAAATAAATGTTAACTGCAATGTCAAAAATAAAGAATAAGCAGACAGAATTTCCTGAGAGATTAGTCTCAAACCTCACTTATGGCATGATGAATAGAATTATTTCACTTTCCCCTACATACAAGTAGTCCATTTAAGGGACCCACCTTATTTTTTCATTTGTCTAGTACTATTTTGCTTGAAAAATAGCTAAGGGATTGATTTATATTTGTTATAAGAGTACTCAATCAATCATCAGAAGACTTGATAGAGTATTAAATTACAAAACCACTCAATTACTGCAGCCTTCCTGTGTACTGATCAGTATTTACAATATAACAGATCATGAAAAGAAAAACAAAAAATTGTTTGTGGTTATTTTGTTGTTCAGACAGTTATAACTTCTTTAACTAGATGTTGAACAATAAAAGAGATCATTTATAAAACCTGGGAGTGAAACACTTGAGTGTAATTGTCTTCACTCAGATATAACACTACAGTGTTGTTGTGATGTATCTGATAAGTCTGATCGGATGAAATATCCAATCAGGAACTGATATCCTTACTTAGTACTTACTAATCCTAACTTAAATTAAAAGTATGAATCAAAGACTTATGGTTAGTATTTATACACAAAAACAGGCCAGTGGGGGGTGGGAGTAGGGCGCCTGTGTTGGGTCTGCATACCCCTCAAAAAATAGATAGTTGCACATCTGTTCTGTTTGATGAGTGATACAGTGAGAGTCTCCAGTATCCTCTGACTCAGACAGATCCTGAAGTTGGTCTGTAACCAAGTTCCACTCGTGGCAGCAGCAGCACTCTGAGTCTGTGGTTATTGAGTCACAGTTCATACACTCGCACCACTGTGTATTTCCGACTCTTTCTTGACCTCCAGTTTCCACCGCTGTTTCCTCTCTGTTTCTTTCAGCCTGTTTGGTCTCCATCTGCAGCAGCTCTTCTTCTGTGAACTCTGGTTCATAAAGATATCGTTTTGGCTCCAAAGTGAATGGAGCTTCATCGTCACTGTCATAATCACTCATTTTTAATTTCCTACTAGGTCTCTTCCTCACACCGCTAAGAGTCAGAACAAAACAATTACAATACTTGATGAAAGTAACATGAGGCTACAATCAGCATCTGAGGTCGCTAGCTTGTTACGTTTACATCAGCTGAGAGGGAGGAGGAGTGATTCAGTGGCTCATGGCAGTGCTGCACGGAGGAATACGTGACGTGAGTTGGTTAGTTCCAGATAAACTTTATATTTCCAAAAAGTTAATGCACTTAAAAACATTTCTAGGTAGCGTACCTAAACTGTGATATTATTTTTTGATGGGAGTTCTTGTAGGTGGAGAAAATACCCTCTGTTCTTGGTACGTTACTTCCCTGCTTGCGGCTGGTTCTGCGTAACAGACTCTTACAGACTGTGGCTAACTGAGGGAGAGGAGAGAACTTTCTACTGCATCTAAGGTACTTAGTGGCCATATGGAGCACATACAACCCCACTTAAAAAAATACTTAAACTATCCCTTTAAGATAAGTTGGTGCCTGTCCACCGAGAGCTTTATAGGTGAGAAGAAGAATCTTGAATTCTATTCTATATTTTATTGAAGCCAATGCAGAGAAACTAATACAGTAATGTGGTCTCTTCTCCTAGTTCTAGTCAGTACACGTGCTGCAGCATTTTGAACCAGCTAAAGCGTCTTAAGTGACTTCCTGGGACAGCCTGAAAGAAGAGAATTACAGTAGTCCAGTCTGGAGGTAAACATAACATGGACTAGCTGTTCAGCATCCCTCTGAGACAGGATAGGCCTGATTTTAGTGATGTTTTGAAGATGAATAAAGGCTGTTCTTGAAATTTGTTTTATGTGAGAGTTGAAGGAAAAATCCTGATCAAATAGTACCCCAAGATTTCTAACAGTTGTGCTTGGTGCCAGGTTAATGCCATCTAGGGCAGTTAAATCATTGGAAAACGTTTCTCTAAGGTGTTGCAGCCCCAGCACAATGACCTCTGTCTTGTCTGAGATAAGAAGAAGAAAATTTCTGGTCATCCAGGTCCTAATGTCCTTTAGACAAGCGTCTAGTTTAGATAACTGATTTGTCTCACCTGGCTTCATTGAGATGTACAGCTGAGTATCATCAGCGTAACAATGAAAACTGAGTGTTTCCTCATGATATTACCAAGGGGAAGTATATATAGAAGAAAGAGAATTAGGTCAACACAGAACCTTGAGTAACTCCACAATTGAGTTTGGTGAGCGCAGAAGACTTATTGTTCATGTTTCTATCAGATAGCACTATCACTTATCGATCAGATAATTGAGACTTGAATCAATTTAAAGCAGTTACTGTAATCCTGAGTAATTCCTCTAATCTCTGTAGAAGAACATTATGATCTATGGTGTCAAAGACTGCACTGAGATCTAGCAAGACAAGTACAGAGAGAAGTACTTCATCTGAAGCTGAGAGTAGATCATTAGTTACTTGAACTAGAGCAGTCTCTGTGCTGTGATGAGCTCTGAATCCTGACTGAAAATCCTCAATCAGGCTGTTGTTTTGAAGGAAGTCAGGACATCTGATTAGAGTTTGATATAGGCCTGTAGTTAGAGGGTTTGATATGGGCCTGTAGTTAGAAGGTTTTATATAGGCCTGTAGATAGGAGGTTTGATATAAGCCTGTAGTTAGGACTCTTGATATGGGCCTGTAGTTAGAAGGTTTGATATAGGCATGTAGTTAGGTGGTTTGATATAGGCATGTAGTTAGAGGGTTTGATATAAGCCTGTAGTTAGGACTCTTGATATGGGCCTGTAGTTAGAAGGTTTTATATAGGCATGTAGTTAGGAGGTTTGATATAAGCCTGTAGTTAGAAGGTTTGATATATGCCTGTAGTTAGAAGGTAAGAAATGGGCCTGTAATTAGAAGGTTTTATAAAGGCCTGTAGTTAGGAGGTTTGATATAGGTCTGTAGTTAGAAGGTTTGATATAGGCCTGTGAGTAGAAGGTAAGAAATGGGCCTGAAGTTAGAAGGTTTGCTATAGGTCTGTAGTTAGAAGGTTTGATATAGGCCTGTAGTTAGAGGGTTTGATATAGGCCTGTAGTTAGAAGGTTTGATATAGGCCTGTAGTTAGAGGTTTTGATATAGGTCTGTAGTTAGAAGATTTGATATAGGCCTGTAGTTAGAGGGTTTGATATAGGCCTGTGGTTAGAAGGTTTGATATAGGCCTGTAGTTAGATGTTTTGATATAGGTCTGTAGTTAGAAGGTTTAATATAGACCTGTAGTTAGAAGGTTTGATATAGACCTGTAGTTAGAGGTTTTGATATAGGTCTGTAGTTAGAAGGTTTGATATATGCCTGTAGTTAGAAGGTTTGATATAGGCCTGTAGTTAGAGGTTTTGATATAGGTCTGTAGTTAGAAGATTTGATATATGCCTGTAGTTAGAAGGTTTGATATAGGCCTGTAGTTAGAGGTTTTGATATAGGTCTGTAGTTAGAAGGTTTGATATATGCCTGTAGTTAGAAGGTTTGATATAGGCCTGTGAGTAGAAGGTAAGAAATGGGCCTGAAGTTAGAAGGTTTGCTATAGGTCTGTAGTTAGAAGGTTTGATATAGGCCTGTAGTTAGAGGGTTTGATATAGGCCTGTAGTTAGAAGGTTTGATATAGGCCTGTAGTTAGAGGTTTTGATATAGGTCTGTAGTTAGAAGGTTTGATATAGGCCTGTAGTTAGAGGGTTTGATATAGGCCTGTGGTTAGAAGGTTTGATATAGGCCTGTAGTTAGATGTTTTGATATAGGTCTGTAGTTAGAAGGTTTGATATAGACCTGTAGTTAGAAGGTTTGATATAGACCTGTAGTTAGAGGTTTTGATATAGGTCTGTAGTTAGAAGGTTTGATATATGCCTGTAGTTAGAAGGTTTGATATAGGCCTGTAGTTAGAGGTTTTGATATAGGTCTGTAGTTAGAAGATTTGATATATGCCTGTAGTTAGAAGGTTTGATATAGGCCTGTAGTTAGAAGGTCTGATATAGACCTGTAGTTAGAGGTTTTGATATAGGTCTGTAGTTAGACGGTTTGATATATGCCTGTAGTTAGAAGGTTTGATATAGGCCTGTAGTTAGAGGTTTTGATATAGGTCTGTAGTTAGAAGGTTTTATATAGGCATGTAGTTAGGAGGTTTGATATAAGCCTGTAGTTAGAAGGTTTGATATAGGCCTGTAGTTAGAAGGTAAGAAATGGGCCTGTAATTAGAAGGTTTTATAAAGGCCTGTAGTTAGGAGGTTTGATATAGGTCTGTAGTTAGAAGGTTTGATATAGGCCTGTGAGTAGAAGGTAAGAAATGGGCCTGAAGTTAGAAGGTTTGCTATAGGTCTGTAGTTAGAAGGTTTGATATAGGCCTGTAGTTAGAGGGTTTGATATAGGCCTGTAGTTAGAAGGTTTGATATAGGCCTGTAGTTAGAGGTTTTGATATAGGTCTGTAGTTAGAAGATTTGATATAGGCCTGTAGTTAGAGGGTTTGATATAGGCCTGTGGTTAGAAGGTTTGATATAGGCCTGTAGTTAGATGTTTTGATATAGGTCTGTAGTTAGAAGGTTTAATATAGACCTGTAGTTAGAAGGTTTGATATAGACCTGTAGTTAGAGGTTTTGATATAGGTCTGTAGTTAGAAGGTTTGATATATGCCTGTAGTTAGAAGGTTTGATATAGGCCTGTAGTTAGAGGTTTTGATATAGGTCTGTAGTTAGAAGATTTGATATATGCCTGTAGTTAGAAGGTTTGATATAGGCCTGTAGTTAGAGGTTTTGATATAGGTCTGTAGTTAGAAGGTTTGATATATGCCTGTAGTTAGAAGGTTTGATATAGGCCTGTGAGTAGAAGGTAAGAAATGGGCCTGAAGTTAGAAGGTTTGCTATAGGTCTGTAGTTAGAAGGTTTGATATAGGCCTGTAGTTAGAGGGTTTGATATAGGCCTGTAGTTAGAAGGTTTGATATAGGCCTGTAGTAAGAGGTTTTGATATAGGTCTGTAGTTAGAAGGTTTGATATAGGCCTGTAGTTAGAGGGTTTGATATAGGCCTGTGGTTAGAAGGTTTGCTATAGGCCTGTAGTTAGATGTTTTGATATAGGTCTGTAGTTAGAAGGTTTGATATAGACCTGTAGTTAGAAGGTTTGATATAGACCTGTAGTTAGAGGTTTTGATATAGGTCTGTAGTTAGAAGGTTTGATATATGCCTGTAGTTAGAAGGTTTGATATTGGCCTGTAGTTAGAGGTTTTGATATAGGTCTGTAGTTAGAAGATTTGATATATGCCTGTAGTTAGAAGGTTTGATATAGGCCTGTAGTTAGAAGGTCTGATATAGACCTGTAGTTAGAGGTTTTGATATAGGTCTGTAGTTAGACGGTTTGATATATGCCTGTAGTTAGAAGGTTTGATATAGGCCTGTAGTTAGAGGTTTTGATATAGGTCTGTAGTTAGAAGGTTTTATATAGGCATGTAGTTAGGATGTTTGATATAAGCCTGTAGTTAGAAGGTTTGATATAGGCCTGTAGTTAGAAGGTAAGAAATGGGCCTGTAATTAGAAGGTTTGATATAGGCATGTAGTAAGAGGGTTTGATATAAGCCTGTAGTTAGAAGGTTTGATATAGGCCTGTAGTTAGAAGGTAAGAAATGGGCCTGTAATTAGAAGGTTTTATAAAGGCCTGTAGTTAGGAGGTTTGATATAGGCCTGTGAGTAGAAGGTAAGAAATGGGCCTGAAGTTAGAAGGTTTGCTATAGGTCTGTAGTTAGAAGGTTTGATATAGGCCTGTAGTTAGAGGGTTTGATATAGGCCTGTAGTTAGAAGGTTTGATATTGGCCTGTAGTTAGAAGGTTTGATATAGACCTGTAGTTAGAGGTTTTGATATAGGTCTGTAGTTAGAAGATTTGATATATGCCTGTAGTTAGAAGGTTTGATATAGGCCTGTAGTTAGATGTTTTGATATAGGTTTGTAGTTAGAAGGTTTGATATAGACCTGTAGTTAGAAGGTTTGATATAGACCTGTAGTTAGAGGTTTTGATATAGGTCTGTAGTTAGAAGATTTGATATATGCCTGTAGTTAGAAGGTTTGATATAGGCCTGTAGTTAGAGGTTTTGATATAGGTCTGTAGTTAGAAGGTTTGATATAGGCCTGTAGTTAGAAGGTTTGATATAGACCTGTAGTTTGAAGGTTTGATATAGGCCTGTAGTTAGAAGGTTTGATATAGGCCTGTAGTTAGAAGGTCTGATATAGGCCTGTAGTTAGAAGGTTTTATATAGGTCTGTAGTTAGAAGGTTTTATATATTGGCCTGTAGTTAGAAGTTTTTTTTTATAGGCCTATAGTTAGAAGGTTTTATATAGGCCTGTAGTTAGAAGGTTTTATATAGGTCTGTAGTTAGAAGGTTTTATATAGGCCTGTAGTAAGAAGGTTTGATATAGGTCTGTAGTTAGAAGGTTTTATATAGGTCTGTAGTTAGAAGGTTTGATATAGGTCTGTAGTTAGAAGGTTTTATATAGGTGTGTAGTTAGAAGGTTTGATATAGGTCTGTAGTTAGAAGGTTTTATATAGGTCTGTAGTTAGAAGGTCTGATATAGACCTGTAGTTAGAAGGTTTTATATAGGCCTGTAGTTAGAGGGTTTTTTATAAGCCTGTAGTTAGAAGGTTTGATATAGACCTGTAGTTAGAGGTTTTGATATAGGTCTGTAGTTAGAAGGTTTGATATATGCCTGTAGTTAGAAGGTTTGATATAGGCCTGTAGTTAGAGGTTTTGATATAGGTCTGTAGTTAGAAGATTTGATATATGCCTGTAGTTAGAAGGTTTGATATAGGCCTGTAGTTAGAAGGTCTGATATAGACCTGTAGTTAGAGGTTTTGATATAGGTCTGTAGTTAGAAGGTTTGATATAGGCCTGTGAGTAGAAGGTAAGAAATGGGCCTGAAGTTAGAAGGTTTGCTATAGGTCTGTAGTTAGAAGGTTTGATATAGGCCTGTAGTTAGAGGGTTTGATATAGGCCTGTAGTTAGAAGGTTTGATATAGGCCTGTAGTAAGAGGTTTTGATATAGGTCTGTAGTTAGAAGGTTTGATATAGGCCTGTAGTTAGAGGGTTTGATATAGGCCTGTGGTTAGAAGGTTTGATATAGGCCTGTAGTTAGATGTTTTGATATAGGTCTGTAGTTAGAAGGTTTGATATAGACCTGTAGTTAGAAGGTTTGATATAGACCTGTAGTTAGAGGTTTTGATATAGGTCTGTAGTTAGAAGGTTTGATATATGCCTGTAGTTAGAAGGTTTGATATAGGCCTGTAGTTAGAGGTTTTGATATAGGTCTGTAGTTAGAAGATTTGATATATGCCTGTAGTTAGAAGGTTTGATATAGGCCTGTAGTTAGAAGGTCTGATATAGACCTGTAGTTAGAGGTTTTGATATAGGTCTGTAGTTAGACGGTTTGATATATGCCTGTAGTTAGAAGGTTTGATATAGGCCTGTAGTTAGAGGTTTTGATATAGGTCTGTAGTTAGAAGGTTTTATATAGGCATGTAGTTAGGAGGTTTGATATAAGCCTGTAGTTAGAAGGTTTGATATAGGCCTGTAGTTAGAAGGTAAGAAATGGGCCTGTAATTAGAAGGTTTGATATAGGCATGTAGTAAGAGGGTTTGATATAAGCCTGTAGTTAGAAGGTTTGATATAGGCCTGTAGTTAGAAGGTAAGAAATGGGCCTGTAATTAGAAGGTTTTATAAAGGCCTGTAGTTAGGAGGTTTTATATAGGCCTGTGAGTAGAAGGTAAGAAATGGGCCTGAAGTTAGAAGGTTTGCTATAGGTCTGTAGTTAGAAGGTTTGATATAGGCCTGTAGTTAGAGGGTTTGATATAGGCCTGTAGTTAGAAGGTTTGATATTGGCCTGTAGTTAGAAGGTTTGATATAGACCTGTAGTTAGAGGTTTTGATAAAGGTCTGTAGTTAGAAGATTTGATATATGCCTGTAGTTAGAAGGTTTGATATAGGCCTGTAGTTAGATGTTTTGATATAGGTTTGTAGTTAGAAGGTTTGATATAGACCTGTAGTTAGAAGGTTTGATATAGACCTGTAGTTAGAGGTTTTGATATAGGTCTGTAGTTAGAAGATTTGATATATGCCTGTAGTTAGAAGGTTTGATATAGGCCTGTAGTTAGAGGTTTTGATATAGGTCTGTAGTTAGAAGGTTTGATATAGGCCTGTAGTTAGAAGGTTTGATATAGACCTGTAGTTTGAAGGTTTGATATAGGCCTGTAGTTAGAAGGTTTGATATAGGCCTGTAGTTAGAAGGTCTGATATAGGCCTGTAGTTAGAAGGTTTTATATAGGTCTGTAGTTAGAAGGTTTTATATATTGGCCTGTAGTTAGAAGTTTTGATATAGGCCTGTAGTTAGAGGTTTTGATATAGGTCTGTAGTTAGAAGGTTTGATATATGCCTGTAGTTAGAAGGTTTGATATAGGCCTGTGAGTAGAAGGTAAGAAATGGGCCTGAAGTTAGAAGGTTTGCTATAGGTCTGTAGTTAGAAGGTTTGATATAGGCCTGTAGTTAGAGGGTTTGATATAGGCCTGTAGTTAGAAGGTTTGATATAGGCCTGTAGTTAGAGGTTTTGATATAGGTCTGTAGTTAGAAGGTTTGATATAGGCCTGTAGTTAGAGGGTTTGATATAGGCCTGTGGTTAGAAGGTTTGATATAGGCCTGTAGTTAGATGTTTTGATATAGGTCTGTAGTTAGAAGGTTTGATATAGACCTGTAGTTAGAAGGTTTGATATAGACCTGTAGTTAGAGGTTTTGATATAGGTCTGTAGTTAGAAGGTTTGATATATGCCTGTAGTTAGAAGGTTTGATATTGGCCTGTAGTTAGAGGTTTTGATATAGGTCTGTAGTTAGAAGATTTGATATATGCCTGTAGTTAGAAGGTTTGATATAGGCCTGTAGTTAGAAGGTCTGATATAGACCTGTAGTTAGAGGTTTTGATATAGGTCTGTAGTTAGACGGTTTGATATATGCCTGTAGTTAGAAGGTTTGATATAGGCCTGTAGTTAGAGGTTTTGATATAGGTCTGTAGTTAGAAGGTTTTATATAGGCATGTAGTTAGGATGTTTGATATAAGCCTGTAGTTAGAAGGTTTGATATAGGCCTGTAGTTAGAAGGTAAGAAATGGGCCTGTAATTAGAAGGTTTGATATAGGCATGTAGTAAGAGGGTTTGATATAAGCCTGTAGTTAGAAGGTTTGATATAGGCCTGTAGTTAGAAGGTAAGAAATGGGCCTGTAATTAGAAGGTTTTATAAAGGCCTGTAGTTAGGAGGTTTGATATAGGCCTGTGAGTAGAAGGTAAGAAATGGGCCTGAAGTTAGAAGGTTTGCTATAGGTCTGTAGTTAGAAGGTTTGATATAGGCCTGTAGTTAGAGGGTTTGATATAGGCCTGTAGTTAGAAGGTTTGATATTGGCCTGTAGTTAGAAGGTTTGATATAGACCTGTAGTTAGAGGTTTTGATATAGGTCTGTAGTTAGAAGATTTGATATATGCCTGTAGTTAGAAGGTTTGATATAGGCCTGTAGTTAGATGTTTTGATATAGGTTTGTAGTTAGAAGGTTTGATATAGACCTGTAGTTAGAAGGTTTGATATAGACCTGTAGTTAGAGGTTTTGATATAGGTCTGTAGTTAGAAGATTTGATATATGCCTGTAGTTAGAAGGTTTGATATAGGCCTGTAGTTAGAGGTTTTGATATAGGTCTGTAGTTAGAAGGTTTGATATAGGCCTGTAGTTAGAAGGTTTGATATAGACCTGTAGTTTGAAGGTTTGATATAGGCCTGTAGTTAGAAGGTTTGATATAGGCCTGTAGTTAGAAGGTCTGATATAGGCCTGTAGTTAGAAGGTTTTATATAGGTCTGTAGTTAGAAGGTTTTATATATTGGCCTGTAGTTAGAAGTTTTTTTTTATAGGCCTATAGTTAGAAGGTTTTATATAGGCCTGTAGTTAGAAGGTTTTATATAGGTCTGTAGTTAGAAGGTTTTATATAGGCCTGTAGTAAGAAGGTTTGATATAGGTCTGTAGTTAGAAGGTTTTATATAGGTCTGTAGTTAGAAGGTTTGATATAGGTCTGTAGTTAGAAGGTTTTATATAGGTGTGTAGTTAGAAGGTTTGATATAGGTCTGTAGTTAGAAGGTTTTATATAGGTCTGTAGTTAGAAGGTCTGATATAGACCTGTAGTTAGAAGGTTTTATATAGGCCTGTAGTTAGAGGGTTTTTTATAAGCCTGTAGTTAGAAGGTTTGATATAGACCTGTAGTTAGAGGTTTTGATATAGGTCTGTAGTTAGAAGGTTTGATATATGCCTGTAGTTAGAAGGTTTGATATAGGCCTGTAGTTAGAGGTTTTGATATAGGTCTGTAGTTAGAAGATTTGATATATGCCTGTAGTTAGAAGGTTTGATATGGGCCTGTAGTTAGAAGGTCTGATATAGACCTGTAGTTAGAGGTTTTGATATAGGTCTGTAGTTAGAAGGTTTGATATAGGCCTGTGAGTAGAAGGTAAGAAATGGGCCTGAAGTTAGAAGGTTTGCTATAGGTCTGTAGTTAGAAGGTTTGATATAGGCCTGTAGTTAGAGGGTTTGATATAGGCCTGTAGTTAGAAGGTTTGATATAGGCCTGTAGTAAGAGGTTTTGATATAGGTCTGTAGTTAGAAGGTTTGATATAGGCCTGTAGTTAGAGGGTTTGATATAGGCCTGTGGTTAGAAGGTTTGATATAGGCCTGTAGTTAGATGTTTTGATATAGGTCTGTAGTTAGAAGGTTTGATATAGACCTGTAGTTAGAAGGTTTGATATAGACCTGTAGTTAGAGGTTTTGATATAGGTCTGTAGTTAGAAGGTTTGATATATGCCTGTAGTTAGAAGGTTTGATATAGGCCTGTAGTTAGAGGTTTTGATATAGGTCTGTAGTTAGAAGATTTGATATATGCCTGTAGTTAGAAGGTTTGATATAGGCCTGTAGTTAGAAGGTCTGATATAGACCTGTAGTTAGAGGTTTTGATATAGGTCTGTAGTTAGAAGGTTTGATATATGCCTGTAGTTAGAAGGTTTGATATAGGCCTGTAGTTAGAAGGTTTTATATAGGCATGTAGTTAGGAGGTTTGATATAAGCCTGTAGTTAGAAGGTTTGATATAGGCCTGTAGTTAGAAGGTAAGAAATGGGCCTGTAATTAGAAGGTTTGATATAGGCATGTAGTTAGAGGGTTTGATATAAGCCTGTAGTTAGAAGGTTTGATATAGGCCTGTAGTTAGAAGGTAAGAAATGGGCCTGTAATTAGAAGGTTTTATAAAGGCCTGTAGTTAGGAGGTTTGATATAGGCCTGTGAGTAGAAGGTAAGAAATGGGCCTGAAGTTAGAAGGTTTGCTATAGGTCTGTAGTTAGAGGTTTTGATATAGGTCTGTAGTTAGAAGATTTGATATATGCCTGTAGTTAGAAGGTTTGATATAGGCCTGTAGTTAGAGGTTTTGATATAGGTCTGTAGTTAGAAGGTTTGATATAGGTCTGTAGTTAGAAGGTTTTATATAGGTCTGTAGTTAGAAGGTTTTATATAGGCCTGTAGTAAGAAGGTTTGATATAGGTCTGTAGTTAGAAGGTTTGATATAGGCCTGTAGTTAGAAGGTTTTATATAGGTCTGTAGTTAGAAGGTTTTATATAGGCCTGTAGTTAGAAGTTTTTTTTTATAGGCCTATAGTTAGAAGGTTTTATATAGGCCTGTAGTTAGAAGGTTTTATATAGGTCTGTAGTTAGAAGGTTTTATATAGGCCTGTCGTAAGAAGGTTTGATATAGGTCTGTAGTTAGAAGGTTTTATATAGGTCTGTAGTTAGAAGGTTTGATATAGGTCTGTAGTTAGAAGGTTTTATATAGGTGTGTAGTTAGAAGGTTTGATATAGGTCTGTAGTTAGAAGGTTTTATATAGGTCTGTAGTTAGAAGGTCTGATATAGACCTGTAGTTAGAAGGTTTTATATAGGCCTGTAGTTAGAGGGTTTTTTATAAGCCTGTAGTTAGAAGGTTTGATATAGACCTGTAGTTAGAAGGTTTGATATAGGCCTGTAGTTAGAAGGTTTGATATAGACCTGTAGTTTGAAGGTTTGATATAGGCCTGTAGTTAGAAGGTTTGATATAGGCCTGTAGTTAGAAGGTTTGATATAGGCCTGTAGTTAGAAGGTCTGATATAGACCTGTGGTGAGCTAAATCAATTCAAACTACATTTAACTGTACAGCAGGTGCAGGTAAAGGCATGGAGTTGCTAGTTTATCTCTAATTTTAAGGATTTTATTGTTAAAGAAGTTCATAAAGTCCTTACAACTGAGGACTAGAGGAATCACAGGCTCAACATCAGCCCTGCCCCTCCCTATACGCAAAACACGCGTTGTGCGTAGGGCCCCACGATCCATGTGGGGCCCTATTTTGCAAAAGGGGATGCATTGCCTGCAGTGCAGCCCATGCACATGTGAACATTTGATCTAAATACTGCCTAAATCGTGCAGTGTCTGTGGGCGTGTGCTCCTTTGTGTGCAGGTAAGTGTCAAGATGCAGATAGACGCACAGCGCAGTGACAGTGAGGGATCATCAGTCACTTTGTGTGATTTTGTAATTCAAACGGTATCTTCACAGCTCATGTGCACGGTTTAAGTGAACACAAAGACTTAAAAATGACGAGTCAGTTTTTTGATAAATCAAAACTCTACATTCTTCATCAGTCCAGCTCTTGTTTTCACTCACTCACTGTTTTCTAAATGATAAATTCATCCTGAGGTATCCTGGATCACTTATTCTCCATGATATCAGAACAATCTTTGAAGGACCAAGCTTCAAGGGCCTCAGTTTGTTTTTAAAAGTGCTGGGGACAATAACCATAATTTTGAGAGTGGTTTGAAAAGTGCTGGGGACAATTATGTATTCATCAGTTTGATGTTTCATTACAATAAGCACTGCATTACAATGTATTGATTGATGACATGTTGAAAATTGTATTCAATCAATTGATTGTTCACTGCGTTTTTATCTGTCTTCTGTAAAGTGTCTTTCTCTAAGTAAATGCCCTGTACAGATAAAAATTATTGTTAAAAGTTGAAAGCCACACACTTGTTTTGTCTTGTTTTCAAAACAGTGTTGGAAACCGTTAGGCTACTGGCTAAGGGTTAAAGCACAGTGTTGGCAAGTCCCCCTCCTGACAAAGGTTTACCAGACAAACATTGCCTGACAATAGGCTATTATATATAGAGAAGGAGTTATGAAATGAAACAATGTCCTGAGCATGAGTGTCACTTTTTGTAGAGGAGCAAGAATTTGTGGTTGGTAGCCTGCCCTGCTATGTATCACAAAAATAATCGCACAGAAGAAAATTGAAAAGGAAAATCCACGGAGAATTGCATCCATCAACTTTTCACCAGCAACACTGCAAAGGTTGACTTCACTCATCATTACACCATCATATAAACAGACTGACTGCAAGTGCAACTCCTTTTACAGTTTAGGAGAATCCCACAGGTTATGCGAGAAAATGGTTTTTAAGATACCAAACTAGTCTAATGTTAACTTAGGTCTTAACCAGACAGACCACTATCCACATTGGCATATTAATAATACCATGGTGTGTAGCTGCAATGCAACATGAGCCACCCATGACCCATCAATAGGCAATTCTATCTGGAGAAACAACCAGATCATAATCAACCAGCTGCAAAGTTTAAGTAAACCAAATGTCTTACCTTATGATCTGATTCAGCGCTATTGTCACCTCTCTCACTCCTCATCCCTCTCCTCTCAGAGCGTCAGTCAGTGGATCAGGTGTTTCGGTTTAACTGGTGACCGCGTTAACTGGTGACTCACTTCCTCACATTACAAGATAATCTACGCTAATAAAGCTAACACAACATCGCCCTGTAGCCACCTAATGACAGGCAGCTATGTCCCCATTTAGTATCCAGACTTTTTTATAAATAACAAGGATGAGTAATAAAATATTGAAGTAGTACTCCTGCATTGAACAGACTCTGTAGAGGACAGCGTAGCGGGGATTAGCAGCAGAAGCTAACGTTAGCAACCGGGTGGAGCTGAGTGCTGACAGAGCGGTCTCAACTTCATCCAGTCATAGATGCAGTAGTGGTCTGCTTTTTTCCAACACCATTTTACCTATTTACTGATATTTTGAAATTGACAGTCCAGTTGATGGAAATCAGTCGTAGTGACGGAGAACGTTGATCCCGGTGCATTTCTGTTTCCGTCCACGTACCACGTACGTGCAATTTGCTTGGCGAGCACTGCTCAGTTATGCGCGAACCTGTTTGGGAATCACTGGGCTAGGCTTTTTACTGTCCCGCATTATGTCCAAGAGAAAATCGGGAACAGATATCAGATCCTTTTTCAGCAAGAAAAAATGCGCTGTAAGTGCAGTCCTACAAAAAAACAAAACAAAAACAAAAACAAAAACCCTGAATTACCTTGTTTTATCATGTTAGCTTAATTAACTGTAGTTATCCACCATTTTCATCTACTGCTAACTTTAGCTAGCAATAACTGTCAGCTACATGCCAGCTATGCATTCACTAAAACTGATATGGCTTCTTCAGATTTCTGTTTTCCACTTTTATTGGTTAACTGGAAGACCTTTGGTACAGTCCTCGTGATTTCTGGTGCTCCATATACATTCCATAGACTAAAGTTGATATTTCCATATCACGTTAGCCTTTTCTGGTCAAAGTCTCCCAACTAAGCTCACCGGTCTTACTCCAGGACAAGATGTCCTATCTGAATTTACCAGGGTTTTTTTCTGAATCTACCGGCTTTGCGCTGTTTGCGTTTTGGCATTTGTTTGCAACCTGCAGATTCATCACTAGATGTCGCTATATGATCATGAATACTGTATATCACCAATTAAACACAGTTGAACCCAAATGTATGCTGTGTTTGCAAGCAAATAAAATATAAAAACAAAAATTTAGTGACAAATGTTTATTTATTAACCATTTATCATCAGGAAAAGGGACTGAGTGCAACAGAAAAAGAAACGCAGGAACAAGGAGCTGATGTAGAGGTGAGGTTCACATACCTGGAGAAAAACAAGTTTAACATTCAGAAACTGTAACAAGCCACATTATAAACAGTATTTATCAACCATTTCTCATTAGGAACAGGGGCTGAGTGCAACAGAAACACAGGAACAGGGGGCTGAGAATTTAAAGGTAAGATTCACATACCTGGAGAAAAAAAACTTAAGCATACTTTTACAGAAAGTAAAAAAAAAATAACTTTGGCATACTCTTACAGCAAGTACAATCACTACCTGAGGAAGCTGAGGGTGTTGAAACAAGTACAGATCAGGTGCAGCAGGTGAGGCTTCTGAAAAACTCAATTTTGTACAATTTAGGTTGTATTTCAAACATGTAAAAAACAAAATTATCATACACTAATTGATAGACGTAAGAAAAAGAAATAAAAAAGATTTTTGAACAAAAATTAAAAAAAAAATTAAATAGATAACCATAAACAAAGCTTTATCTTTTTTACACTTCTGAAAAGGAGTGGGAGGAAGTGTAAACTTATTTTATCCCACCCCTTTTTAATTAATAACACTTTTTAAAAATATTTTGCCTCCTATCAATACAGTAATACCAACCATAATAATAAATTCTTTTTGTCAATTACCTTATTTCTATATCTTACAAGACAAATCTATTACAAAAATATTTATCCTAATAAACTATTATATTATATTCTTTATATAATTTAATACATACCATTACAGGACATGGAAAGTCTTGAGTGAAGGTCTGGGGTTCTATCCATGTGCAGGGCTCTATGGATTAAACCTATGAAGAAAGTTTGATATGAACTAAGACTTGGTTGCAACAACAGAAAACCATACCAATTTATTATGAACTATGACACCACAATTACTACTGCAAATACTAAAACCACAGACTTAATAGAAAGTATAAGTTAAATTAGGGTCACAAAATTTATTCATTTGAAAAAATGATGGTATAATGATGGACAGCATAACAATGAAGGAGAGTGTCTGCTTAGTCAAAGCTGTTGCTCCCTCAGGAGATGCTGCTGGGGTCTCTTGAGGGAGCAGCTAACAAACACTGTTTCACAGATGATCCATCCTGGACTATATTAATGGCTGACGTTGGTAACGTAGGGACATACATCAAAGTAAAAGATGTGTTTAGGTGGAGGATTTGCCCAGGTTAAGTTAGGCACATATGGCTACTATTTGCTAAGTTATTTGTTAAGTTATTATTATTATTGTTAAGTTATCAGACCAACATTATGAACAATTAGAATATTTCAGAGAACTATTTACAGAAATACAAAGAAAATTATCATATACTTGACTGATTACATTACAGGAGGAGCCAAATGCCAAGGTGGGACAGCAGGATAACCCTTACCAAACAGAGGAGGAGATCCATAGACCTGGGGATCTTTTAGTTTCCCCATACCAACCAGCAGCACAGCTAATTGAGCCACAAACTCTGCCCAACCACACTCTCCGCTTCCAGGAGAGCTGGTTCAGAAACTACCCCTGGCTCCATTACAGTCCTGAAATAAAAGGAGTTTTGTGTTTTTACTGCATAACTGCTTTTAAACATAACATTTCAACAATGGCCAAAAATACAGAACAAACCCTCATTTCCCAGGGGTTCAGAAACTGGAAGAGGGGGAAGGAAGCATTCGACCGGCACGCCAGCAGTAGAGCACACATAGTCGCTGTTAACACACACAAACATACACACAAGTCAGTCAGAATGCAACTGTGCAGCATCTCAGCCAGCGCACAAGAGGCAGCCAGGTCAGCACTGATAGAGATAGTTAGTTCAGTGAGGTACTTTGCAAGTCAGGGTTTAGCTCTCAGAGGTCATAAGAATGATGAAAGAAACTTCAAGCGGCATCTGGAGGAGAAGGCTGAGAAGGACCCCAATCTGGCAAGCTGGCTGCAGAAAAATCATTCATACACAAGTCCTGAGTGTCAAAATGAGCTGCTGGACTTAATGAGCAACACCATTATCAGAAAAATAGCTGCAGCAATCCATGCATTACCTGTACTGCAGTACTCACTAATAATGGATGGGACGCAAGATATATCTGGCACTGAACAGATCACTTTCTGCTTCCGGTATCTTGATGAAGGCCTGGAGACAAAGGAGGAATTTGTTGACTTGTATGAGGCCTCTTCAACAACGAACACCTCTTTAAAATTGCCACTGATGTGCTGCTCCACTTAAACCTACCTTTCTCAAGTCTTCATGGCCAGACCTATGATGGAGCAGCCAACAAGTCGGGGCACTTGTCAGGGACACAAGCCCTGATTCGCAAACAGCCAATTTTGTCCATTGTGGCCCACACTGTGTGAACCTCATCACGCAGGCTGCTTGCACATCCACACCTGTGATCAGGGATGCCCTGCAGTGGATACATGAACTGGGATGCTTATTTGCTCAGTCTGGAAAATGCAAAACCATTTTCAAAGACATTGCCACATCAAATACGGGCTCCTTCACCTCCATCATGCCTCTGTGTGCCACCAGATGGACTGTGCGCACACCATCCATCAGAGCAGCCCTCGCCCAATATGAATCCATCTTGACTGCACTGGAGGAGATGGCATCTTCACATGTCACTGACAATACTGCCTCTAGAGCTAATGGCCTTCTTGAGAGACTGGAAAAGGGCAACACCATTCTCGGCCTTCTCCTGGGGCAAGAACTCCTCATGAGGTTGGAGGGCCTGAATTTGAGTCTGCAGGCAAGAGGGAAAGCCATCAGTGGAATGCTGAAAGCTGTGGATTACACAAAACAGGGCTTTCTCTCTTTGAGGACTGATGCTGCTTTCATGGGCATCTATGCTAAAGCTGTGGACCTCACTGCAGACTTGGACCTCCAGCCAATACAGCTACCTCATGTCCGAATGCCATCCAGAAGATATGGTGGTCCAGCCAAGCATCATACTCCTGCAACACCAGAGGAGCATTTCCGGGTCCAGTATTTCTGTGCCATTGACAAGGTGACCACCCAGCTGCACAATCACTGACCAGGCGAGCCTGGAAAATCTGGTCAAGCTGGAGGAGGTGCTGCTCACAGGAAACACAAATAATATGGTGAGCCAGTACCCAGAATTGGACATACAGACATTACAAATTCAATTGGCCATGTTTAAAGCAAATCATTCTTACACCTTCTGCAAAGAGGCTGCCCAAATTCTAAGAGGCATGTCACCAGAGGTCAGAGGCCTCTTCTCACAAGTCGAGACTCTGGTGAGACTGCTGCTCGTGGTCCCAGTGTCAACCTGTGAGGCTGAAAGGAGCTTCAGTGCTCTGCGACAGCTGAAGACTTGGCTGAGGTCGACGATGACACAGTTGAGGCTCAACAGCACTGCAGTCTGCCATGTCCACAGGGCAAACTGAAGTTGTTAGACAAGAGGGAAATAGCCACAGCTTTCATTGGCACTTCTGAAAGGCGGGTCCATGCTTTTGGCCACTTTTAACTCTCCACCCGACCTAAAGAAACACACACACACACACAGCCAAAGTTAAGTTCAGGCAAATTCTTAATTCTGGTTCAACAGTCTTTTTGGTTATGTTCAAATTCATATACACATTTCAATGTGTTCTGAATCATAAAAAATACATATATTTCAAGCAAATGTTCTAATTCTAATTCTTTGTTTTATTATTAAAAAAAAAAATGCTGACCCATCTTTGGTCATAAAAGTCACTGAAGAGACATTCACTTTGTTCTGGTTTTCTGTATAAGTGGACAATTACGCTTCACAAGTCATCCACCTAGTGTCAATCCACACAAAGGTCAAAAGGCATTATTAGTGTATGATCATTACTATTTATTTATATTTTATTCACTATTTATTTATTTTTCATATATATCTTTTTCTGTGCCTTTTGTTTGTCACTACCAGGTTTGGTTTATCACTTGAAATGTTGACTCAGACTTCTTAACATTGTATTACTCTGTACACTGGTTGTGCATCAGTGAAGTCAATTTTAAAAAAACAAAAAACAAAGGTCAAAAGGCAGTAGGGCTACACCCTGAGTTCTAGCAGACTAAACATAGGACCACAACATGCAAGTAAGACAATAAAAATCCAACTGGACCTAGCTCACTGACATGGCCCTAGAAAAGATTAGCTTTAAAATGTACCTCCTCCTAGTATTCATTATATTGAAGATTGTTGACCGTCAGTCACATTAACCCAATTCAATGTATAAATTCAATGAATCCTGGTCAATATCAACCTAGTTTCCATGAGTTCTCAGTCATATATTATCCTTCTTTACTCGGCCTCAACACAGACCCTGCATATCCTAGGCTGCATTATCATAGCATTTTGAACCGCGACAGCTGTAAGCTAGGCTAACCCTACTAGCTAGCTATACCTTACCTTATAACTAAGTTTATCGTTAAGTAGTATGGTGTTAGGCAGCTTCAGCAAACATTCAATAATTTCACGTTTCTCTCGATAGAAATGAAACATGAAATAGGTCATGACGAGTTTTTACCAGAAAATACTACCTAGCTTACCCGCATGTTTTCCGTTCAGGCTTTGGTCATGTCGACTCCACACTCCCATACCACAGGCGACATGATGATATTTGTTTGTTTGTCACAAAGAATTTTAATACCGTTATGCATCCATCTTCTTCTGCTCATCAGCAGCCTGAGCAGGGATGCCCAGACTTCCCTCTCCCTGGACACTTCCTCCAGCACTTCCAGGAGGACCCTAAGGTGTTTCAAGCCAGGCCAGCCGAGTGACGTAGTCACTCCAGCGTGTCCTGGGTCTTCCTCAGGGTCTCCTCCCAGTGGGACATGTCTGGAATACCCCCCTAGGAAGGCGTCCAGGGGGCATCCGGTACAGATCCTCAGCTGGCTCCTCTCGATGTGGAGGAGCAGCGGCTCTACTCCGAGCTCCTCCCGGATGACAGAGCTCCTCACCCTATCTCTAAGGGAGAGCGCCGCCACCCTATGGAGAAAAAGCCGTTATTTAAAAAAATATATTTTTTTATCACAATCCACATCCCTTAGTTTGCTCCACGCACAGACAAGGATAGGAGCGTGGTGCAGGCAGGACCTTTCCATTTCCAGGTGGAGGTTAATCATTCATGCTGTCATGATGTCATCATGATTCGTGCGTGCCTATCACGTGATTAATTCTTAAAGTCACATTGTTGCAAGTCAGACAAAGTCACGCTGACCAATCGTTTCGGATGTTTCAGTTGATTATGTGGGCATTTTTCGGTCACAATAGGTTATATGCCACCAACATCTTTTCCTTCTTTTATGATGAATTGAGAAACATTTTAAAAGTGGTGGGGACAAAACTGTTCATAATAAATAGTGCTGGGGACATGTCCCCAGCGTCCC
Source organism: Cetoscarus ocellatus (assembly GCA_037902135.1). Taxonomy (NCBI): domain Eukaryota; kingdom Metazoa; phylum Chordata; class Actinopteri; order Labriformes; family Labridae; genus Cetoscarus; species Cetoscarus ocellatus. The sequence goes on from JBAMNC010001291.1 coordinate 49,031, forward strand.
CAGCTAATCTGACGCCCTTGCCAAGCTTCAAATAAAATCTATAGTGCAGCGGTTGTCAACCTCTGGGTGGAGGCCCATAAGTGGGTCTCAGATCTGTTTTCAGTGGACAGTCTATAAATCAGGTAAAAATGTGGCAAAAACATCTTCAGTGTACGGAGGCCCTAAGAGGACAAACATCCATCAGAGTATGTCAGGGTATACCCACTAGAATAAACCAGACTACACCACTGGAAGGTGGGTCTGTATGTTGTTGAAATAAAAAATAAAAATTTTGTGACATAAACACCCCAGCTGCTAGCCTGCAATCCTGAGACAGAAGACAGGATAATTCTGTCTAGATGTGGACTGGAGATTAAATTTCCCTACAGCCCTGGTTATCATTTATTGAATGTCTAGTTAACTGCATAAACATTCATCTCTGTTGAAAAAGGAGTGGTTAATTTTGACCAGTTGGTGATTGTATGTTGGGCCAGGTTTATAACAGGCTTTCCATTGATCTGATAAGCTATATTAGATCAACTTACTGCGGGGGGGGCTCAAAATGAAATTCTGCTAAGGACCCCAATTTGCCCAGGGGCGGCCCTGCTCATCATAGTTCTGACTCTGTGTCAGCCTGGCTACAATGCTGAAAAGGTACCTAGGATTGCTTTTATTTTCTTCAATAAGTGAGGAGCAGTAGGCAGCTCGAGCATGTCGTAAGGCTGCCATGTATTTATTTTGACTTTCCTGCCAAAGTGCCAAAATGAACCGGTGCCAAATTCCTTGTATGTCTACCATACGCGGCCAATAAAGCTGATTCTGATTTTGATTCTGATTCAGATTCAAAGTATAAGCGACTCCTCCATTTTTTTTTTTTGGAGCGCTACTCTCTCTCTTATTCACAGGATGCTTGTTTGAGTGCACAAGTTTCAGCTGAGAGAGGCTATAGCTAATATCACTGTTATCAATCGGCCAATGTCCTGAATTAAGGCAGCAGGAATGGCCTCTTTAAATTTATCCACAGCACCATTGGACAGATTTCTACTCTTCACTGTTTTATTACAAAATGCAAAATCCTCTAAGAAGATGTTAAAAGTTACTAAGAAATGATAAGATAACAAACGATTTTTGGGAAATACATTTAGGTTATTTATGTCAAGGATATCTGCCAGAACAAGGTCCAGAGTGTGATTAAAATGATGGGTAGCTTCACAAACAGCCTGAAAAAACCAAGTGAGTTTTTGAGGGACATGAAGACTGAGCTAAGGCTATCACTTTCTTTGTCAATATAGATATTAAGGTCACCTACAATGAGTACTTAATCAGAGCTAAGGACCAAGTTTGATATAAACTCAGAGAATTCAGATAAAAATTCAGAGTAAGGGTCTGGAGGACAGTTGGTTGGGGGTTTGATGACGGATTGAGGGCCACCAGTCTGCTGTAACAGAAAGAGACAGCGGTGCACCTGACAACATTTACTTCTGACTTTTCTCTGAGGGGATTTGAAGAGGTATAATCCAGGTTCGTCTCTAATAACAACTATCCTTTCAACAAAAATAAAACTAAAACTGTCAGCGTTAAGGAGCATTTGCTGAGTGTATGATGTCACATGTCAGCCATTATTGCAGTGAAACTGTAGCAAAGACAGAACACTGCAGACACCTGTGATCCTGTATCTGCAGGTTAACCTGTGCAAATACAAGGACAATATATCCTGCAATCAGGCATGTTGAAAGGCACAGAGCACAAGGCAGATGGATCAGGTCAAATCAATCTTTATTTCTATGGCACTTTTCATACACTGGGTAGCACAAAGTGCCTCACAGAGGATAAAAACAACAAAGAGAAACAAGAAAAGAAAATCAAGAAAAACATAAAAAATAAAAAAAAAGAAAATAAAAAATAAAAAAAATACATTCACATCCACACTCACACTTACGCACAGATACACACACACACACACACACACACACACCCACACACACAAGTTGTCACTAAAGAGACATGGCTGGGCACCGAGACCTATCTTATCTTATCTTACCTAAGGTGAGGAAGAAGCCACCTTTGGGGGTCAACCAGGCTGAGGGAGGTCACAGCCCATGACCACAGGGAGCGCCGCCACAGAGACCACCCCGACCTTGGCAGACATGAGGCTCCACACCAAGGCACAGAGCCCTCTAGCCACCCGGGCCAGAGACATCTACGGGACAACACCCCCAGCGGTTGACCAGAGACAACTCCCAGGTGCTTTATTATCTCCAGAAGACGCAATTATTGTATTATCATCTTTGCTGTTCAACCTTAAAAATCAGTAGGACGACTCCAGCTGATCCTGATTCTGTCTTTAAGCTCTAACGGCTAGAACACTGCAATATCTCTCTGACCTGTTCACCACCTACTGTCCAGTGACATCCTGCAGATCATCAGGTATGAGCTTCCTAAATGTTCCCAGAGTGAACACCAAGTCAGATGAAGGTGCCTTCAGTCATTATGGTGCCGTACTGTGGACCAAACTGCCTGCTGAGCTGAGGTCTGCTGAAACATCAAGTTCTTTGAAGAGTGTCCTGAAAACATCATTTTTCACACAGGCCTCTGGCAGCTAGCTTATCTTACATGTGCTTATTTGTGTATAAACCATTGTGACCCCTCGCGGAAATAGATAATTAAGAACAGAACATTTGTTAATAAATATGAGTGCTACATGGATTATTGGAAAGTTTTGATGGATTTATGTATGATATGTTCATGTTGTTTAAAAAAGTATGTGTGTTAGAGCCGTTTGTGTCAAAGCCATTCCCTGGTTGCCACAGTAGGTGACGCATTGGTCAACAGCATCTGGAAATGCACAAATAGAAGAAGAGGCAATTACTCTTCAGGTGTGCTACCTATCACGAGAAGCACACACTTTGTTGACTGCCATGCAGTTGCTAAATTTTAAGTCTTTTTGTTTGTTTTACATACCAGTTATTGATATAAGTGTGTGTAGATCTGCACCACTATACCGGCCACAAAACAAACAAAGAAAATTTTGGTTAGTTAGACTTTAAGATGGATTATATGATTAGTTTAATTTTATTATCAGTGTTTCAAACATGTAAATGTGTACTTTCTATGTTTGATTTGAGCCAAGACTCTTCCCTAAAGAAAACTTTACAGAATTATAATAATGTTTAATGAGGTTAAATTCTTCTCTCTGCTCTGTGCCTCACTGCTCTACTTTAACACCTGTTCATCTGAAGGTTTTTGTTCAGCCTCCTCACATCATCTCTCACTGTGCAGATCCCAGCATCGAACAGTAGCAGTAATATGTGGCTGAGTGAGAGGGTTTCACTGACTGAACCTGAAGCTCGTAGGTGCTCTTTGTTTTTACAGCTGAGAAATCTTTCATCTGAGGATGGTTATAAGTCTCTTTTTTTTATTTCACCATTATTCTTATCAAACCTCAAAATCACTCTGAATATGTCTGCGTCTTTTTTCTGTAACCAGTACAAATGACGCGTAACACACTTATTAACACCTCTACAGGTGAAGGAGACTTTCTCTCCGGTTCTCCTGGTCAGAGACAAACTGTCCTGTTGGAGCTCTGCTGCCGTGGTAACCAGGGCTGTGGACAGACAGACAGATGGAGGTCAGTGAAACATCACCTGTAAACACCAAACCTGTTGATGAGGTCCCATCATAACACCTCAGTTTAATAACATACTACAGTCATGTCACTGAGACGGGGCTGCTTCACTGACTGGGCTCTGATTGGCTGAAAACACCCACCTGAGCACACGCAGCACAGAGCCACCATGAGAAGCATGTTGAGTTTCCTCTGATGAACCCGAGGAGAAGTGAGGACGAATCAGGACGAGCTGTCTGATCAGACGGAGCCTGCTGCTCACAACTCCCATCAGCCACTGCTGCACACTGATAAGACCCTGGTGGTGATTGACAGCTGGGCTGTGGTTTCCTGCAGAGTCTGAGGCTTTAACGTGGAGCGGGGGTGGAGTTATGGGGCAATGGACTGAACTCGGTTACCATGGAGATGCAGGACTGTTTCCTGTCAGTTAATAAACAGGTGCTATTGTGAAAACGTGCTGATCATGGGCACGTTAACTGAAAATACTTCATATTCTCAGTAAAGAAAAAGCCTTTTTCACACCAACAGCTCGGTTTCTTTGCTCAAATTCAGTTTAAAAAAAAATGCACATCTACTTTTGGATCATTTCTTGTTCACACTGTTGTATTTTGAAGCAAAATCACACAAGAATGCAATGTGGCTGGTCATTCTTATTAAGTTTGTTTTTAGCCTGGATACCTGGTAGCTTTAATGTAGTTATTATTACTACTGCTGCTGCTTAAAGTACTACAGTAGTGTGATGAGTTAACTCATCACAAATCTGACAAATCTGCAGCAACTGTGTGATGCTGTCATGGAGATATGGTGCAGCATCTCTGAGGGATGTTTCCAGCACCTTGTTAAATCTACGACAACAAGAGTTAAGGAAATCTGCAGACCAAAGGGGGTCCAGCCTGGTAGAAGTACCTGATTATGTGGCCAGTGAGTGTATATTATGCTAACTTGGTTTTGCTTTAAGAGTTATTTTGGGTTTCTTGAAGTTGGGTTTATGAGAAGCCCATGGCACAGGTTATTATGAGTGGTATAAAGGAACCTGCAAGTTTTGTTTGTCCTGGGGGAAGATATCTGGGGACGTTCGGTACATAGCAGTACCACGGAAAGCCTCGTAATTAACCTACTAATAGGCTAAAACTGCGCAAAAAACCAAGTTGGCTCATAATCTTTAGAAGTTTAACTTTTCCTCCACAAAGCCCATGTGTTTAGGGACGTAGGGGTTATGAGTGCCTCCGTCAGACTTTAAGTTACTTACAGACACTATAGATATAGATAAAGGCCTGTTGTAGCACATGCAGAAATGGAAATGAACATGAGACTTTTTTCTTGATTGTCTTGTCTTAAGCCTTGAGCAAAAAAAACAAACAAAGACTGACTGATTGAAAGAGGAATGTTTCAAAAACATTGTCAGCCTGTCAATAGGGGGCGCTGGGGCCCCAGCCCCTCCAAAATTCGACAGAGGAAGTCTACGTAAACATTTTTACCACACAGTAATAGTCTGTCAGCAGCACCTGTCACTATTCAATTAAATGGGTTTCACAATGTATTAATCAATATCTATGTTGTGAATACACAGTTTACCTACGGAGGGACACCAGTCTAATGAGAGTCAATGCAAGTCCTTCAATTTTTGCTCAGCATGTGACCTGAGGCTTCTTTGTGATTGGTTGCTTCAACTTTGCCTACGGCGCACCCCGGACACTCCCACTTTGATTGGCAGCAAATTAGTTTTGTTTCAGTGTTTCTTTTCCTCATGTGACTGGACAACAAGCTCTGTCAATCATATGAACACGTCACCGCAGCAGATATGATTAATGCTGCGTTCCAGGCAACCCGTACCTCGGAAATTTCCCAGTTGAAATTTCCGAGTTACTGCCTGAAAGAGTTCCAGGCAAATTATGATTTCAGTTTGAGCGCAAGGAATTGTGGTATGGAACCAAACCAACATGGCAGACGTTATAAGATTTATCCTTAATCATTCCAATCACCAAAGGAGCCTGGGACTTGCTCATTTGAGTGAAACGGAGGAGGGGAAATGACGCAAAAGGTAACAGAAGCTTGTACTTTATATTTTATGGTATTTGTCGTTATTTAGAGGCTGCCATATTGTTTAGGCAGTGACGTGACGTAACTCAGAGTACATCAATCTGGTAGTTCATGGGTGGGAGTTCAACTGCCATTCCAGTGCACTTCCACGAGTTACAGGTGGGAAAAACACGAGTTACAGGTTGCCTGGAACGCAGCTTACTCATGCGTTACCATTTCACGCGTCTGACCAACGCACCCATGCACCAAAGAGGCGTCAGGTACTCGGTCCAGAGAACCATCAGAGGATTGCAGAAAAGGTGAGATTGCATTGGAGAAAGAAATCAGTAAGAGGCTATGCTCCACTGAAGATTAGATGAGGATGTGTCTTCTCTAGTAGACATAACATAATTCAGGGGCAAAATTTTCCATTTTATGTCACACATGGCACTAAACTATAGATTAGGAGCTACAAAATGAGTTTGACAAGAGGATATAAATTCTTTGTTCAGGAGAACATTATCCTTTTGCAGACTTACGTGCTAAAAAAATCGATATATTTTTTTAATTCTTGCATATTTTTACAAAAACAACATAATTTTAGAAGGAATTGGGATTTTTAATGGGTGGCTAAGTATGTTTTTACCCCACTGGAAGTTTATTTTAAATTTAATTGACAAAACTGATACATTAATTTTGCGAAAATTTTTATAAAAACTGACCTATAAAAATACATTTTTAAAAATCATGGCAAAGCAGGAACAATGCACACTAATGATGAGTAAAAATAGATACACACAAAGTCTGAAGTACAAAGAAACACACTGAAGATAGGACAAACTGTAATTTTAATTTTAGTGCATGCAGGATTGCAGAGGTTTACTGCACTGCTCATTAAAAATTACTGTTACATTGTGTGAAAGCCTTTGAAAAATTACAAAAAGAAGAACTGATAATGCTGTCAAGTTATGTGTTCTAATTTACTGGTTAAAATGTTTTTTTCTTTTTGTCCCAAAATTGTTAAAAAACACATTATTTACCTCTTAAGTATTTCACTGAGCTTATAACCCCACCCAAAAAGTCTCACATCTTACGAATTTTAATTTGAAATAAACCCTTTTAATTCTGTTATCTTTGCCAAATAGGTTACTTTCCACTTTAAGTGAAATCTGTCAGAAAATGAACATTATGTCCATTACAGAAGTATTTTTTTTTTTTTCTACTGGACACTTACCTTGTACCTTTCCAGCTTATACCGCTGTGCACAGTAATAAATCAATGAAAACAGATCAACAAAATGTATCATCCTGCCTCCAAATGTAGTAGTTTTATTGTTGCAATTTAACATGTGATATAAAACAATAAAGATCAATATAAATATATGCATTATTGTTATTTTATATAATTGTATATCATATGTTTAGTTACTATAATAAAATGTTCTATTTGGACACAAAAATGATACATTCTGTTGGTGTTTCCTGCTGACTGAATACTGCACACAATGGTACAAAGTAAATGTCGTATCCAAACGCTCCAGCAGATGGAAACAGACTCCTGTAATGTGAAGTTTATTTTTCTGACTTTTTAAAATTTGAAGTTGTTTTTCTTTTGTTCGTACTTTTTACTGTTAATCTACACCAACAACTATATCACATTGTTTTACCTTAAGTTTTAAAGCACCAAATGACACGGAGACAGAAAGGACCCAGATGCGAAGCAGTATATCTAGTTCACAACAAACAGTTTTATTTATACAGGCACGGGAGATGGTGAGTCGAGAGCGGGGATCGAACCCGCGATCTTGGGAACAGGAGCCGGTGACGCTGTCCGCTTTGCCACGTGGCAGCCGCTAGCACTTGTTAGCCACACAGAGTCTTTCAGCTGTAGTCGAGAGCGGGGATCGAACCCACCGGATCAGGAGCCGGTGACGCTGTCCGCTCAGCCACGTGATAGCCACTAGCACTGTTAGCCACACAGAGGCTTTAAGTTGATAAGAGTTCAGACTCACTGGATCTTTCACGGCAGGAAGTGAAGTGGAAGACGAAGACGACCACAACAACGCAGGACTCACAGGCAGGTTTTCGGCGTCAGGAACGGAAGGCGAGGTCGATAGCCAGGGATCAGACGAACAGGTAAGTGCAGAGCAGAAGCTGGTCAGTACCTTGTAATCAGGCTGGGGATCAGGCGATAAAGGCAGGAACAGGAACGGAACAGGTCGGTAACGGGTGATCAGTCCGGATGGCAGGTCTGGTGTGCTTAGCATGAGAGCGAAGACGATCTGACACTGAATGAGCGTGGAGCCGGGGTTTAAGTAGGCGGACTGATTGCTGGAGATGAGGTGCAGGTGTGAGCAGGCGCGCAGGTGACAGGAATTGAGCTGATTACGTCAGTGCTGGAGTGAGGCAGACAGAGACTGAGACTGAACTGTGACAGAACCCCCCCCTCAAGGGACGGCTCCCGACGTCCCAACATCATCGATGGGCAGGGTGGGTGGGGAGAGGAACCTCAGTACTCTTCAGAGGCTGAATCATCGCGGACATCAGGTGGTGGAACAGGAACCTCCTCTTCTTCCTCTTCAGCACCTGACTCATCCTCAGACGTGGGGGTGTTTATGGGATTGGTTACCAGCGACTGTTGAGAGGGACATCCCCGCCTCCCCAGAGACGGCTGCTCAGGGTGTCTCTCGTGGAATCGTTTGACCAGGTCCTTGTCTAAGATGTTCCGAGACGGCACCCATGATCTCTCCTCAGGACCGTATCCCTCCCAGTCCACCAGGTATTGCAGACCTCTTCTTCGCCGACGGGAATGGAGCAGGCGGTGGATGGTGAAGGCAGGACCCCCGTCGATGAGGCGTGGAGGAGGAGGAGGAGCCACATCAGGAGACAGATGGCTTGCATGGACAGGCTTGATTTTGGAGACGTGGAACGTGGGATGGACTCTCATGGAGCGGGGAAATGCCAACCTCACGGCCGTCGGACTGATGATTCTCTGGATGGAAAAAGGACCCACAAACTTAGGTGCGAGTTTTCTGCTCTCAACATGAAGAGGTAGGTCTTTAGAGGAAAGCCAAACTTTTTGACCCACCTGATAGTTTGGAGCAGGAGTCCGACGGCGGTTGGCAGAGGTGGTGTAGCACTTGACAGCCCTCTGGAGGGTGGCTCTAGCACGGGCCCAGGTCTGACGGCAACGACGGGCGAAGGAGAGGGTAGAAGGGCAGGAGACTTCTTTGTCCAGGGCTGGAAACAGTGGAGGTTGGTAACCGTTCACACACTGGAACGGGGATAGACCAGTAGATGAGCAGATCAGGGCGTTATGGACATACTCCACCCACAACAGTTGCCGGGACCAGGAAGAGGGGTTCTGGGAAACCATGCAACGGAGAGCCGTCTCCATCTCTTGGTTCATCCGCTCGGATTGTCCATTGGACTGAGGGTGGAATCCGGAGGAAAGACTGGCGGTGGCCCCAAGGAGACTGCAGAACTCCCTCCAGAAGACAGAGGCAAACTGGGGCCCACGGTCAGAAACCACGTCCACAGGGAATCCATGGAGACGAAAGACGTGATTGAGAACCAGCTGAGCAGTTTCTTTGGCGGACGGCAGTTTCACCAGGGGAACGAAGTGGGCCATCTTTGAGAACCTGTCGACTACGGTGAGGATGGTTGTGTGGCCGTCCGAGGGAGGAAGCCCGGTGACAAAGTCCATGGAAATGTGGGACCAAGGCCGATGAGGGATAGGTAGTGGATGAAGGAGTCCAGCAGGAGCGTGATGTGACGGCTTATGCTGGTTGCAGATGACGCAGGCCTTTACAAAGTCTCTGGTGTCTTCCTCCAGAGTGGGCCACCAGAACCTCTGGAGTAAGACTTCTTGAGTGCGACGGGATCTGGGATGACAGGACAGATTGGAGGCATGGGCCCACTGGAGTACCTCAGACCGAAGAGCTTCAGGAACAAAGACGCAACGGGGTGGACAGGAACTAGGACCAGGCTGATTCACTGTTGCAGCCTTAACCCGCTCTTCAATGTCCCAGGTGAGGGTGGCGATCACACAGGGAGGAGAGAGAATGGGAGCTGGTTCCTCCAAACTGTCGTCATCTCGGAGGAACTGGCGAGACAAGGCGTCAGGTTTGGTGTTGCGGGACCCAGGGCGGTAGGACAGAGAGAAGTTGAACCTTGTGAAGAACAGAGACCAGCGGGCTTGACGTGAGTTGAGTCTTTTGGCGGTTTTGATGTATTCAAGGTTTTTGTGGTCGGTCCAAACCATGAACGGGTCCTTGGTCCCCTCTAGCCAGTGACGCCATTCCTCCAAAGCGAGTTTCACGGCCAACAGTTCTCGATTGCAGATGTCATAATTTCTCTCCGCAGGGGTCAGGCGACGAGAAAAGAAGGCACATGGATGGAGCTTGTGATCAGAAGGAGACCGTTGAGAAAGGACACCTCCAACTCCCACATCAGAGGCATCCACTTCCACGAGGAACTGGAGTTCAGGGTCAGGCATCTGTAGGATGGGGGCTGAGGTGAATCTCTCCTTCAGGGTCCGGAAAGCAGCGTCAGCGTCAGATGACCAATGGAAGGTTGTCTTGGAGCTGGTAAGGGCGGTAAGTGGAGCTGCAACAGTGCTGTAGTTCCGAATAAAGCGTCTGTAGAAGTTTGCAAACCCCAGAAACCGTTGAAGCTGCTTTCGTGACTCAGGAACTGGCCAGGAGGTGACTGCAGAGACCTTGGCAGGATCCATTTGGATGTGTCCCTTAGTGACGATGTAGCCCAGAAAAGAGACTGACGGGACATGAAACTCGCACTTTTCGGCCTTCACGAAAAGGGAGTTCTCCAGAAGTCTTTGAAGGACAGACTGAACATGGTGGACGTGGTCGCTGAGGTTCCTTGAGAAGATGAGGATGTCGTCAAGGTAGACAAAAACGTATTTGTTTAGCATGTCTCTGAGTACGTCATTGACCAGGGCCTGGAAGACTGCGGGAGCGTTGGTGAGTCCAAAGGGCATGACGAGGTATTCGTAATGGCCAATGGGGGTGTTGAAAGCTGTCTTCCATTCATCTCCTTCCCGGATGTGGACCAGATGGTATGCGTTGCGAAGATCTAACTTAGTGAAGATTGTTGCCCCCTGCAACAACTCAAAAGCCGAGGAGATCAACGGCAGGGGGTAACGGTTCTTTACCATAATCTCGTTCAGTCCTCGGTAGTCGATGCATGGTCTCAGGGATTTGTCCTTCTTCTCTACGAAGAAGAAACCTGCTCCAGCAGGTGACGAGGAGGGACGGATGAGACCAGCAGCCAGTGAGTTGTTGATGTATTCCTCCATTGTCTTTCTTTCGGGAGCAGACAGGGAAAACAACCGACCTTTGGGAGGGGTCGTGCCTGGTAGGAGATCGATAGCACAGTCGTATGGACGCTGAGGTGGCAGAGAAGTGGCCTTGGCTTTACTGAAGACGGAGCTGAAATCATGATAATCAGGAGGAACATTGGAGATTTCAGGCGGAGGCATGGTGCTCACTGGCTGGAGTGGGGGCATGGCGTCCTTCAAACAGGTAAGATGACACGCGGTTCCCCAACCACGGATGGTACTTGTGGACCAGTCTATTTGGGGATTGTGTCGACGAAGCCATGGGAAACCGAGGACCAGGGGCAAATCCGGGTAGTTGAGAATATGGAATTGGATGGTTTCTCTGTGGTTGCCAGACAGGAGCATGGAGACTGGAGTAGTTTGGTGAGTGATGATCCCCATCTTATGTCCGTCCAGGGCTTTGGCAGGAATGGGGTGGTCTAGTGGCACTTGTCCGAGGCCTAGCTGTTCTACCACGTCCTTACTAATGAGGCAGGAGTCAGCACCAGAGTCTATGAGGGTGGCCAAAGTTTGAGGACCACCAGGCAGGAGCAGACGGGCTTGGAGCAGGGGTCGAAAAGTTTGAGAGGACTCGGCAGTAGCGCTCACCCGTATCCCCTCCACTACGGATGAGCCCGCTCTTTTACTGGGCAGGCAGCAACGAAATGTCCTCGTCCCCCACAGTACAGACACAGTTGGGCTGACAGACGACGCCTCCGTTCAACTGGGGTGAGGGAGGTTCGACCCAACTGCATATGTTCAAGTTCGACTGGTTCAGATGACAGACGTTGCCCTGCGGTATCTCCTTGAGATGTTTTGTGCATGGACTGATGACTGGGCCCCTGACGACGGTCTCTTCTCCGTGTCTGTATCCTGAGGTCGATTCTGATGGCCAGGTCGATAATCTCGTCAAGAGAAGACGGAACCTCGTGGGAGACCAGTTCATCCTTGATGTACTCAGCTAGTCCATGCATAAAGGCGTCGATTTGAGCAGAGGAGTTCCAACCACTGCGGCTGGCTCGAGTACAAAGTCTATGGAGTAGTCCGCTACAGATCGTTGTCCTTGTCTTAGACTCAGAAGTCCTGCTGCCACTTCTGATCTGGCTGGGCAATGTCCAAAAACCTTGCGTAATTCCGTGATGAAGGCAGAGAAACTCTGGCAGGCAGGTGACTGACGATCCCACTCTGCGGTTGCCCATAGCCGCGCCCGTCCCGTCAGTTGGTTGATGGTGAAAGCTATCTTAGCTAGCTCAGAGGCGAACGAGTGTGGCTGGAGGGCGAAGAACAGGGTGCAGTTTGTGATGAAGGGCGAGCAGTCTTCTGGGTTGCCATCGTAGCGTTCTGGAGCCCCCACCTGAGGCTCAGGAGAGTCAGAGATCAGAGCAGGAACAGGAGAACCAGCAGCGGGAGCGGAGGGGGCAGGAGAAGATCCAACGGAGGGTTGTTGTTGTTGAAGCTGGGTGGCTAATCCTGTCACCGTCAGAGTCAACGTGTCCACTGACTGTTGGAGGTGGTTAGCAGATGCTGTTATCAGTCCCTCATGATTAGCCAGAACAGCCTCAATCCTCTCCAATCTGTCCAGCGGGGATGGTTTACTGTTCGCTGGATCCATTTTAATTTGGTCAGATCGTACTGACACGGAGACAGAAAGGACCCAGATGCGAAGCAGTATATCTAGTTCACAACAAACAGTTTTATTTATACAGGCACAGGAGATGGTGAGTCGAGAGCGGGGATCGAACCCGTGATCTTGGGAACAGGAGCCGGTGACGCTGTCCACAGAGTCTTTCAGCTGTAGTCGAGAGCGGGGATCGAACCCACCGGATCAGGAGCCGGTGACGCTGTCCGCTCAGCCACGTGATAGCCACTAGCACTGTTAGCCACACAGAGGCTTTAAGTTGATAAGAGTTCAGACTCACTGGATCTTTCACGGCAGGAAGTGAAGTGGAAGACGAAGACAACCACCACAACGCAGGACTCACAGGCAGGTTTTCGGCGTCAGGAACGGAAGGCGAGGTCGATAGCCAGGGATCAGACGAACAGGTAAGTGCAGAGCAGAAGCTGGTCAGTACCTTGTAATAAGGCTGGGGATCAGGCGATAAAGGCAGGAACAGGAACGGAACAGTCCGGATGGCAGGTCTGGAGTGCTTAGCATGAGAGCGAAGACGATCTGACACTGAATGAGCGTGGAGCCGGGGTTTAAGTAGGCGGACTGATTGCTGGAGATGAGGTGCAGGTGTGAGCAGGCGCGCAGGTGACAGGAATTGAGCTGATTACGTCAGTGCTGGAGTGAGGCAGACAGAGACTGAGACTGAACTGTGACACCAAATTAGTGGTGCATAAGATTCTGTTTGTGTTTAACCTTGAGACATGAGACATGTATAAAATGAGACACTGTTCAGGTGACACAATAAAATGTTCTTAAAATGGTGAAAATGACATAAATTACAGCTTTTTCTCTGGGAGCAGGTTAAACTTTGGCTGTTTTATTCATTTTTTTCAGTAAATACTGATGTTAACTTTTGATGTATGTTTTTATTCCTCTTCTGTAGATCTGCGACACCATATTGAGACACACCAGGGATCGATTCTCCTTCACTGACCATCTCATCAGTGCCACTTTGCTGCAGGGTCACAGATTCACACAGTACTACGTCATGTTTCCTGAAGATTCCCTCAGCAGCACCTTGAAGGCCGACCCAGTGCTCAACTAAAGCTAAAGACAGAGCTCAGTCTTAATCTACAGCAAGGAGGAGTTCAAGGCCTGCTGTGGTGCTGTGGACCTTATCCAGTTGTTCATGGAAAATAATCTTGGAGAGGTATTTTCAGAGACTGTCACTCTGCTAAAGATCCTCATCACCACACCCATGACCACTGCAGAAGCTGAGGTGCTTCTCAACCTTAAAAAGAATCAGAACTTTCCTCAGAAACACCATGAACCAGGACAGGCTGAATGCACTGGCCATGCTGTAAATGGAGGAGAGACTGGTGACAGAGATGATGGACTTCAGTCAGAGGGTCATTGAGAAATTTGCAGCCCCGAAGGAAAGGAGGGCAAAATTTCTGTTCAAATAGTGCATTGTTCAAAGTAGGTTGTATTGTGATTATGTTTTGTCTTTAGTTTTTTTTTTTTTCATTGTAGTATGGAGTGCTTCTTTGGTTTGTTTCCCCTTAAAATTTTTTGCATCTGCCGCCACTTCTTTTAACAATGGCTTTCTTCTTGCCACCTCTCCTGTCCATAAAGGCCAGATTGTGCAGAGCAGACCTATAGTTGTCCTGTGGACAGATTCCCCACCTGAGCTGTGGATCTCTGCAGTTCGTCCAGAGTCACCATGGGCCTCTTGGCTGCATCTCTGATCAGTGCTCTCCTTCTTTGGCCTCTGTGTTCAGATGGACGGTTGTGTCTTTGTAGGTTTGCAGTTGTGCCAGAAACTTTCCATTTCCAGGTGATGGATTGAACAGTGCTCTGTGAGATGTTCAAAGCTTGGGATATATTTTTATAGCCTAACCTGCTTAAAACTTCTTCAAAACTTTATCCCTGACCTGTTCGTGTGTTCCTTGGACTTCATGATGCTGTTTGCTCCCCGATATTCTATCAACAACCCTCTGAGGCCGTCACAGGACAGCTGTATTTGTGCTGAGATTAGATTAAACACAAGTGGACTCTATTTACTCATAAGGTCAGCATTCGATCAATTAGACATCATCAGGCAGTTTCTGAAGGCAGTTGGTTGCACTCAGAGAAAAGGGGGGGCTGAATGCTTTTGCACACCGCACTTTTCAATTTTTTATTTGTAAAACAAAATTAATCATGTCTAATTTTCTTTCTGCTTCACAATCGTGTGCCACTTTGTGTTGGTCTTTCACATAAAATTCCAACCAAATATATTTCTGTTTGTGTTCATAACGTGACAAACTGTGGAAAACTTCAAGGGGTATGAATACTTTAGCAAGCCACTGTATAATATATTCATAAATAAAGGCACTTGATTTATTTACTCTGTGCGTGTTTGGAGAGTGATGTAGGTAAACTTTATCTTTGCTTGTTTTTGTTGTGGGGCTTGTAAGTTAATTTGTGCTACAGCCTTCAGACAAAAGATAAAACTGCATTAGAAAAGGTCTTAAAGGTTTATTCTGAAAAGTAACAGAATGGTTTGATAAACTGTCAGTGGACAAAGAGCTTGATTTTGTGTTACAGATGGAGCCTAAAAGTATTTAAAATGCAGTCAATAAATTTAATAAAAATCATGAGATTGAACTGCCATCTTTGAGAAATTATTACATGTTTCCTGCATATTTTAATGTAAATGTAATGTGCCAATTCTTACATCATTGCAGTTAATTTAATTTTTAACTTTTAAAACTACTGATTAGCTTCATGTCTGGTGTGGACCCTCCAAGCAGATGGTGGACAGTCAGTAGATAAACTTGGAAACAGGGAAAGATAGTTTATGATGTCATAGCTATACAGGCTCCACCTACATGTGTGTTTTTCCTCATCACAGTCAGACACCATTACTGCTCTGAAAGTCCACCCTGTGGCCTGTAACCCCTCCTCCCCCCTCCCATCAGACATTGTTTGTGCAGCCGATAAGGTCAGAGTTCATTATCATAGCCTCAGTAGCCCCACCCCCTCAGATCAAACTGCTTCCAAAGAGGAGGGACAAAGAGCTCTATCTGATCCTGGGCAAATGGGCCTGGGACTGGATCTGAACCCGAGCTATCCGCACAAGGCGAGCCCCTTAATATCCTGTATGTCATGTGCACAGTCTCTACCACTCTGCCACATTGGTACCTTAAAAACTTAGACTTTCAGAAGACCTTACTTTTCTAAAATCCAGTTTAAGGCTTTTAAGGATCTGTGGACACGAGACGATGCCTTAATGCAAAACGACGCTGAAGCACAACTGCAAGTGTCCACACCGGATGTCTGACTGCAACAGAGGGGAAGTCAGACAGAGACTTCTCTTAGACGGAGACATCGAGCCATCATGAAGTTGGAGCTTCATTTTAGGTCTTGGATTTTGCTCAGTTGAATAAAAAATAGCTCCTTACTTTATAAATAAGGGGAACCTCTGTGATTTTAAAGGACTAAATGAAAGATGATGATGAATTTAAGAACCAAACCAGAGCCTGTTGCACAGGAAACAGGCCGAGTCTCCATGGTAACCAAGTTCAGTTTGTTTGTCCTTAGCTCCGCCCCCGCTCCACGTTAAAGCCTCAGACTCTGCAGGAAACCACAGCCCAGCTGTCAATCACCACCAGGGTCTTATCAGTGTGCAGCAGTGGCTGATGGGAGTTGTGAGCAGCAGGCTCCGTCTGATCAGACAGCTCGTCCTGATTCGTCCTCACTTCTCCTCGGGTTCATCAGAGGAAACTCAACATGCTTCTCATGGTGGCTCTGTGCTGCGTGTGCTCAGGTGGGTGTTTTCAGCCAATCAGAGCCCAGTCAGTGAAGCAGCCCCGTCTCAGTGACATGACTGTAGTATGTTATTAAACTGAGGTGTTATGATGGGACCTCATCAACAGGTTTGGTGTTTACAGGTGATGTTTCACTGACCTCCATCTGTCTGTCTGTCCACAGCCCTGGTTACCACGGCAGCAGAGCTCCAACAGGACAGTTTGTCTCTGACCAGGAGAACCGGAGAGAACATCTCCTTCACCTGTGGAGGCACTGATCAGTGTGGTGATCGTTATTTGTTCTGGTTACAGAAAAAAGATGCAGATACATTCAGAGTGATTTTGAGGTTTGACAGGAGCAATGGTGCTATACAAAAAGAGGTTCATAAACATCCTCAGATAAAAGATTTCTTACCTGTAAAAACACAGAACACCTACGAGCTTCAGATTCAAACGGTGAATCCTTCTCACTCAGCCACATATTACTGTTCCTGTCAGGTCTATGCACAGTGAGAGATGATGTGAGGAGGCTGAACAAAAACCTTCAGATGAACAGGTGTTAAAGTCGAGCAGTGAAGCACAGAGCACAATTTCCTCCCACAGACCAAAAACATGCTCATTAGGTTGGTTGGTGACTCTAAATTGCCCTTAGGTATGAGTGTGGCAGTGAATGGTGGTCCGTCTCTCTACGTGGCCCTGTGATTGGCTGGTGACCGGTTCAGGGTGTACCCTGCCTTCAGTTGTGGACAAAGTACTCATCTCCATTACTTGAGTGAAAGTATAGATACTGGTCAAACTCCAATACAAGTGAAAGTTGTTCAGTCAACTTTTACTTAACTTAAAATAATGGAGTACCTGCTTTTGAGAATACTGAAGTATTAAAAGAACATTTTCATTTTAATGTCAACACATCATTGTATTGTTGTCACAATGAATTTACAGAACCTGATGGCTGACACAACCTACTGAATGCACGGACTCCTTGAATCCTGTAGAATAAAAAGCTTGTAAAATTTGCTACAAAGCCCATAGAAATGATTGAAATGATGATTGAAACACGATTCATTTTTAATTTAACACCCCCACAAAAACAGCATCTGACACAGCTCTGGCAATGTGTGTACATCAGCAGCTACTCTTGGTGTAGGAATATCTCTTAGCTAACCAAAATGCAACCAAACAGCACAAAAGGACAACAAAAAACAAACTGCTGTGCTTGTTTGTCTCTCTGTTTCAGCGAACTGCCAGCACAAAGGAAGAGTCCTCTCTTCCTCTGGCAGATGCCCAGTCTGGCAGACAGTGGAATTGCTTTAGATGCAGCTTACTTAAAAATAAAAAATATAAAACAACCAACCTACCTAAAATTCCAGGTATACACCTCTAGCTTTATAACTGCCCAGCAGCAATACTGCTTTAAGCAAGATTGATATAAAGATTGTATTATAAAGACCGTATTCTTCACAAACAAACGTGATCTTCAGACAGTGAAGTATTGGTTAATTTTGGGGTAACATTTTAAAAATCCAAAAGAAGTGCTCTTCTGTTGTCAATGCAAACAATTTGTAACTTGGGACAGACTTATACTGTTCTGTGCTGTCCATGTCAAATTCACAGTCTAGTCTACGACTGTGTATTAGGGCCAATTAAAGAAAAAAAAAACAAAACTCTTAATTTTCGCATTTATAAAGGCGCATATTTACTACTTTATAAAGTCGTAAATTTGCGACTTTATAAACTTGTATTTCGGGTCAATAACTCATCAATAAAACAACATAGTTCCAAACCCGACCCCTCTTTTTAATCATTGTCATAAAGACTGTGAGCTACAACCTTGTTTTCCTCCCAACGAGCCGTCCTCAAACCCAGAACTTCACTTGGTCTCAGTCCGCTGCCAGTGATGGCTCGATGGCTTAGGGACCATAGGCAAGTTACCATATAGGAGGTGTGGTGTGAAAGAAAATGCAATAACTTCACCATGAAGAAATGTAATGTCTTCAAAATCACAGCACACATAAATGACCTTAGGTTATTCACAGTACATGTAATATTTTTTAAGAATTGTGAATTGAAATATTTTACAGGATTTTTTGATTGAAAATAAAGCAAATATCATCCAAGTCATGAGATATACTAGCAAAATGATAATAAAACATAAATAGTGATCTCCTCTACCTTAAACTACAGCTCTTACTTTAGAAAAAAAGCTTTTGATTTGATTAAAATTATTTTATATATAGTGAATTGTGTGAATTAATATGCAATGACAATAATTACTGCACTGACTGTACTGTTGTTGACTGTAGTGACACCAAACTCATACTAATGATCACACATCTCTTCTAGTTTATACTACTGCTCTTACTTTAGAGAAATATGTATTAATGTAATTTATATATTTTTTTTAAATATTAAAGTATGTTTATCAATAGGTAATGACTATAAAAACTGTAATAACTCTATTGTTGTTGACTGTAGTGGCACCAAAGTCACCCTGATGATCACACATCTCTTCTAGTTTATACTACAGCTCTTATTTTAGAGAAATAGGTTTAATGTAATTTATATTTAATGTTTTTTATATTGACGTATGTTTATTATTAGGTAATGACTATAAAAACTGTAATAACTGTACTGTTGTTGACTGTAGTGACACCAAACACAACTTGATGATAAAACATCTCTTCTAGTTTGTACTACAGCTCTTATTTAAGAGAAATAGGTTTAATGTAATTTATTAATTTTTTTTTAAATATTGACGTATATTTATTAAAAGGTAATGACTATAAAAACTGTAATAACTGTACTGTTGTTGACTGTAGTGACACCAAACACAACTTGATGATAAAACATCTCTTCTAGTTTGTACTACAGCTCTTATTTAAGAGAAATAAGTTTAATGTAATTTATTAATTTTTTTTTAAATATTGACGTATATTCATTAAAAGGTAATGACTATAAAAACTGTAATAACTGTACTGTTGTTGACTGTAGTGACACCAAACAACTTGATGATAAAACATCTCTTCTAGTTTGTACTACAGCTCTTATTTAAGAGAAATAGGTTTAATGTAATTTATTAATTTTTTTTTAAATATTGACGTATATTCATTAAAAGGTAATGACTATAAAAACTGTAATAACTGTACTGTTGTTGACTGTAGTGACACCAAACACAACTTGATGATAAAACATCTCTTCTAGTTTGTACTACAGCTTTTATTTCAGAGAAATAGGTTTAATGTAATTTATTAATTTTTTTTTAAATATTGACGTATATTCATTAAAAGGTAATGACTATAAAAACTGTAATAACTGTACTGTTGTTGACTGTAGTGACACCAAACACAACTTGATGATAAAACATCACTTCTAGTTTGTACTACAGCTCTTATTTAAGAGAAATAGGTTTAATGTAATTTATTAATTTTTTTAAAAAATATTGACGTATATTTATTAAAAGGTAATGACTATAAAAACTGTAATAACTGTACTGTTGTTGTCTGTAGTGGCGCCAAAGTCAGTCTGATGATCACACATCTCTTCTAGTTTATACTACAGCTCTTATTTAAGAGAAATAGGTTTAAATTTAAGTCACATGATTTTTAATACAGTGAAGTATGTTTATTATTAGGTTATGACTATAAAAACTGAAATAACTGTACTGTTGTTGACTGTAGTGCCACCAAACTCAGCCTGATGATCAAACATCTCCTGCAGTTTATACTTCAGCTCTTATTTAAGAGAAATATAATACATGTTTTTTTTCCAATTTTGACATATATATATATATCTATGATCATCAGGCAAAGTTTGGTGTCACTACAGTCAACAACAGTACAGTTAATACAGTTCTTATAGTCATTACCTATTTATAAACGTACTTCACTATATCAAAAATCTTTTAAATTAAATATTAACCTTATTCTCTTAAATAAGAGCTGTGGTATAAATTAGAAGATATATTTGATCATCAGGCTGACTTTGCTGTCACTACAGTCAACAACAGAACAGTTATTACAGTTTTTATAGTCACTACCTATTAATGAATGACTTATAAATGACTTATAAAGTCGCAAATTTACGACTGTATAAGGTAGTACATTTCCGACATTTTAAAGTCATAAATTTGTGCCTTTATATAGTCATAAATTTGCCACTTTACAAACTTAAAAAATTTCGAATTTTTTCCCGAAAATTTTGAGTTTTCATTATTTATTTATTTTTTTGTCTTTAAGTGGCCCTAATAAACCGTCATACTAGTCAAACTAGTCAAACTAGTCAAATTTGAAGAAGCCTTTATTCAACTTAGGTAGAAGCTGGTTTTTGAAGTTGGTAAATTCATATTTCCCCTTCTTGGGCTTGTTGTGGAAGTTTTTCCTGTTTCTGGTGAAGAATGAAATAGAGACATCTGCCGGCCGACAAGGTCTTTATTTTCTTTGCAAAGAAAAGGTCAATCAACACACCAGTGGTCAGAATGAAGAAAAGACCCCAGACATGGGGAGACTTAAACATTTTTAACCAAGGGACGACCCCTAAGGTAGGCTTCCTACCCCTCTATCTGCTGAAGCAGGAATACACAGGGCTTTGTATATAGGTGGGGGTTCAAGTCTAGACAGAGAAAGACACCACAGTTCAAAAGACAAAAGGATTTAAAAGACAAAAGGACCTGGTATCATGGTGAGAATCAGGAGATGGGGCAGAGCGGGAAGTTTAAGAAGTCTAGACATCGCGATTTACAATTGCAACAAAACAAACAAACATTATTCACAGGATGTCATCATCCGAGTCAGAGTCTGAGCAGGGGTAATGATGGGGATCAGGAATGTGAAATGAGGCTGAATTTTGATCTGCATTCTTAACATTCATATGAAAAGCTTTGTGTTGTCAGTCCTACACGTCTAGTCAATGCCTGTTGAATTGACAGAGTTATTCCTTGTGTTGATCTCTCATGTGCTCATTTGTCCTTGTGCTGTCTGTCCTTGTGTGTGGGCATTTGTGTTTTGTAGACTGTTGATGTCTCACTGAGCCTCAGCATTTTGTAGACTGCAGGTGTAGACTGTGGTCCCATAGGTGTCTGCCCTGTGGAATGTCCTCCATGGTGTACGTTAGAGACCTGAGGGTGACAAATCTAGTGATGGATTTTAGCAGGCACCTTAGCACGTAGGCAGAGTCAATTTTGTGAACTCAGGCCCCAGACCAGTTTAAAACATGTCATCATAAAACTCAACTGAAGATGAATCCAGCTGCACTAAAAAGCCTTTCTCAGGCAGCAGAGGCAGGGGGCTGGGCTGTGTTTAACTTGAGCGACAGGTTGGATACAGCTGGGAAAGATTTTAACATGTCCATACCTTCAGCTGTACATGTCAGATATGCATCCAGTTGTTTGGTCGTTTCCTGTGTGTGTACATGCTTCATATTAGAGAATAAATCTTCTTCACCAGAGGCGCTTGAGGAGTTGTCAGCAGGCCACAGGCGAGGCTCATCATGGCCAGGAAGATGTTCCTTGATGTAACTGAGGCCTAAATCAGAAACAGTTACATTATTACAAGTTAAGTGTTTAAAAAAGCAGAAATGAGAAACTGACAATGGAACAATTAGTCATATCTTTTTCTTACGTGATTTGAGGATGAAGAACAGCTGCAGCAACTAGCTCTGGGTCAGACATCATTTTCCCAAACCGTTTCTTGAAACCGTCTTGCAAAGCATCAACCAGGAGCTTGCACGAATCTCAGCAACACTCTTGTTTTCTCAAGCTTAGTGATGAGGGTGGTGATTGTAGGGAGCAGCCGTCTCATCTGAATGTCTGATTCTCCTTGTAGTTTGTTTATCGCCTTGGCAACTGAACTCATGATGTTGGTGTACTCGCCCAAAAAGGTGATATTAGCTGGACTGTACCTAATACACACAAAAGAAAACAAAAACAAAATATATATTTTTTTCAGATCTTCTATATTAGAATCACTATGCATTCAGGCATACTTACTCTAACAGACCAGTTATTTCAGATTACACAGAATGTGATGTCATTATTCCTTGTTCTTTGGACAAATCATGCGGAGAAGGTTCAGAACTAGATCTAGCCAGATTAGTTATAAGTGTAATTAATAACCAGTTCACAATAACTGTAATGTGGGCAAAGGGAAGTAACATAAAACCAGTTTTCAAATGGTTAAATAAAGTTATTTATTAACAAAAAGTAAGATTTTGTGACAATAACAAATGGGACAATAACATAACATGGCGGCGCGCAACAGTGCAGCAGTCAGACAACTCTCCCAGTGCTTTAACTCACTTTTGCCTGTAGATTCACTTTTTGACTTTACTACGCTGAGCATAAAGAAGTACAGTACAGAGGAACTACTCCGGATTGGAATGCATTATGGAGAGTCCAACTCCAGTCAGAGTTTTAACGATAACATTCCATCGGAGATAGCACAACTGGCAAGCAGCCCATGGTTCACTATCCCCGGGGTCAAACAAAGAAGGTGGTGGCGCAGGAAGCAGGGCTGCCGAGCTGGCGTCCAGGCCAGGCTATGGAGAGTCCCATACAGACCAGCGTTAGCCAGCATCTTCCTCACGAACGCCAGATCACTGAACAACATGTTCGACGAGCTATCGGCCACCATTGAAGCGCAGAAAACTCTGTGGGGTAGCAGCAGTGTCATCGTGACTGAGACCTGGCTTCACTCAGGGATAGCAGACAAAGCCATCATGCTAGCGGGCCGCACAGCGCACTGAGCTGACCGGACGAGCGACTCTGGGAAAAGCAGAGGAGGAGGACTGGTCATCTACTCACACAACAGGTGGTGTACCAACGCCACAGTGACTGCAACACACTGTTCCCCTGATTTGGAGTTTATTACATTAAGATGTCGTCCTTTTTACCCGGCCCGAGAGCACACGGTCGTCATGGTTGTGGCTGTGTACACACCACCTAGTCCTAATGCTAACGTAGCATTAAAGACCCTGCTAGCCGCTGTTGGCAAACAACAGTCTGCCCACCCGGATGGCATTTTCATTGTGGCTAGAGACTTTAATCATGTGGACTTAAGAACTGTGCTCCCTAAGTTTTACCAGCATGTTACATGTGCAACGAGAGGTCATAACATGCTGGACAAGGTTTACAGTAACATCAAGGACGCATACAAAGTCTCCCCCCTCCCCCACCTCGGACAATCAGATCATCTGTCCCTGTTTCTTACCCCAGCATACAGACCTCTCATACAAAGAGCACTACCTGTGGTGAGACCCATACGGATTTGGCCTGAAAATGCCATCCCACAGCTACGGGACTGCTTCCACACTACCAACTGGGATATTTTTGCACAGGAGGACTTAACTGACTACACATCCACTGTTCTGTTTTATATTAAAATGTGCATGGATAATGTCACTGAGGAGAAGATGGTCAGACTTTTTCCAAATAGAAAACAGTGGATGAACAGCGAGGTGAAACAGCTGCTGAGGGATCAGGACTCTGCTTTCAGATCTGGAGATATGGAACTCTACAGCTCAGCCAGATCCAACCTGTAGAGTGGCATCAAGCGGGCAAAGGCAGCATATGCCAGAAAGATTGAAGGACACTTCACGGAGGGGAACCCCCGACGTGTTTGGGAGGGCATCCGTGACCTTGTAAACATGAGCAGCTCCAGTGCTCCCACCACCAGCACCAGCACAGACCTAGCGGAGAAGCTGAATCAGTTCTTTTCTAGGTTTGAAGTCAGAAAGGAGGATGCCCCCAAGCTGCTGCCCGCTGACATCCTGGCCCTCACTGTGAGCACGGAGGTGGTCAGGAGGGTGCTCCGGGGTGTGAACCTGACGAAGGCTGCTGGTCCTAATGGTGTCCAGGGGAGGGTACTGAGGGGCTGTGCAGACCAGCTAGCGGAGGTTTTTACTACCATTTTTAACCTCTCGCTGGCTGCCTGCACAGTCCCCAGCTGCCTGAAATCTGCCACCATTGTACCCATCCCCAAGAGGCAGTCGGTCAGCAGCCTGAATGACTACAGACTTGTGGCTCTCACTTCTACTGTGATGAAGTGTTTTGAGAGACTGGTTCTGAGGCACATAATATCTTTACTGCCTCCCAGTCTCGATCAGCACCAATTCGCTTACAGAGCCAACAGGTCCACAGGTGATGCCATCAACACAGCCCTCCACACAGTGTATAAACACCTTGAACACTCTGGCAGTTATGCGAGGATGTTGTTTGTGGACTTCAGTTCTGCTTTTAACACACTCGTTTCGAGCAGGCTGTTGCCCAAACTGCGCAGTCAGGGTACTGGCGAGCACACCTGTGACAGTTCACACCCCGGGCACAGCCTGTTCTCACTGCTGCCCTCAGGGAAGAGGTACAGGTCCATCAAGGCCTGCACTTCTAGATTTATGAACACTTTTTATCCTAGTGGAATCAGAGTACTGAACACTCAGTACCTCATCAACATGCTGTTGAAGTGTTTCAGTCATGTCACTGTGCAATATATATGTATCATGCTCTCTGCTGCACTCTTGCACACTCCTACATTCTTACTGCTCCCTTGTAAATATTTTATTTACCTTACCTTTATTTTTATTTTTTTTATACCTTTGTTTTTGTTGCACCATCAGAGTTGTCTTCAAAATTTTGTTGTACATTGTGTATGTGTGTACATTGTGTATGATGACAATAAAGCTTTCTATTCTATTCTATTCTAAAAACTATGTGCTGTGAACAAAATTGAAAAGGAGAACAAAAAACTCTAAACTAGATTTATTATCTGTGTAAACCAAAAGAAAACAAAAACCTATTTGACTATTCTAAGAAATCAAAAGAAAACAGATCACAGTACAAACAGCAACCAAACCCTAATGTGGCTAACAAAAATTCTGAAAGTGTGTGTGCAGTGTTTTCAAAATTATGAAGAGTTAAAAACAGTGCCTCACAAGTTTATAAAGTTTGCAACAAACAAGTTCTACAACAGTTTCTAATGAGAGCAAAGAGGCACACAAGCATGGCTGGCTACAGCTTGCTGACGAGTGTCGGTCTGCTGGCTTCTTATATCTTCCAGTGTTCCTCAGTCACTCCTAATTGGTGGTTTGGGATGGTGAATCTTCTGCGCCAGTCAGGGTTCTCCAGCTCAGGTGTACAGGATCAGTCGATTACTGCAGTGGCAACCTGAGAGCTGCAGTGGCAGACACTCACGCAAGAATGCACACACACACACACACGAGTACACTCACTCTAAAGGTGGGGAGGGAAAGTCCCCAGAGTACGGCAGCAACTGCAACAACCCTACCCTTAAGATTTGTTACCAGAATACAAAGTTCACAAAATCATCATCAGCATCTGGACAGCGCATCAGCAACAATATTTTCTGACCCCGTTTTATGTCGGATCTCTAGGTTGTAGTCCTGCATGATCAGTGCCCACTGCATGATTCTGATTGTGGTTATACACGCCACTCAACCTGGAGGGAGGGTCAGACAGAAATTCAGATGCTGAAGAAGATAACAGCTGGTTGGTGTCTGAAAAAGACAAGGAGGCTCAGATCTGTAACAATGATGATAACAATGAATCCACTCTTTTTATAAAAAAGAGTGGGTTATGTGGGTCTATTGTTGAATACCTAACCTGGTGTTTGTTAAATTTTCGGAAGAAATAACACACTGGATGACTCCATTACTATCCTCCTGTAACAGGACAGCACCAGGTCCCACGGCAGAGGCATCCACCTCTAACTTAAATGCATGAGAGAAGTCAGGAGCTGCGAGGACAGGAGAGTGGCAAAGGAGTGATTTAGCACTGTCAAATTCATGCTGACAGGCAGACCAGACAAAATCAAGTTTGGACTATTCAGTGCAGTTAAGGGCTGAATGACAGACAAGAAGTTGAGACAGAATTTGCGGTGGTATCCTGCCATGTCTAGAATATGGTGCAAAAAGTAAGATTTTAGTAGCTGCAGATTTAGGGCAGATAAGGCAGGGAGGGAGCGAGAGAAAAGCATTCGCCTTCGTTAAGAGCAGGGAGCACTTTTGTATTTTTTTCAAGTGCGTTATTTCACTCAACTTGAATACAATTTACACCATGTAATCTACTTTTAAAATCACAAATCCCTACTGAGTCAGCCCACTATTTCAATTAATATTCAAACCTTTCGTCTGCATCTTTGTAGCCAATAAGGGCATCTGATCATGACTGTGTCAAATAATCTATGAAGTCAGAAAAGATAACTCCACTGCAGCAGCAGGCACAGGTTTCTGTAGGTAACATATGTACACAATGGAGTAGAAAGTAATTTATGGACGGAAGATTTGTGTCAAGGGTGTGTGTGTGTGTGTGTGTGTGTGTGACTTTGACTGCATGAGTGATTTCTCTCCCCACTCCTGTGTGCACCATCTAATGCCTGATTTTAAACACCTGGCGGTGCTGTGAGAGAGCGCGCCAGCACAAACATAAGGGGTGTAGGCTTTCCTTCCGGTGATTGGTGTGAGTGCGTGCAGGTATGCAGGGGAGCATTGGTGTGAGGACGCCAGAGGAGAGAGCATAGCGTGAGGAGCGGGCCGGAGCGGGACGCTGAGGACGCAGTCTGCAGCCGGTGAAGACCATGCAGTGGGGTAAGCTGCAGCCGGTGGTGAATGAGGGCATGGACAACAGCGTGCAGCCGGGGTGACAAGAACCAGGAGGCAAGGGAGCGAGAGAGATGCCGACCAAGGTGACAGCGGGACCTGGCGATCCGAGACGACAGTGCCTCAGCAGCAGATCGGCCCTAGGGAGAGTGATGCAGACAGAGAGCGATGCGGAGAGAGAGCGACAAGGAGAGGAGGCCCTGTGAGACACGTGGAGAGGTGGAAGTACGCTTCACCTCTCCTGTCAGCCAAGTACCTCTCCTTATTCCTTCTGGTTTTATTATCTACGCACAGAGGCAGAGTCATAGACCTGTTTTTACTTTGGCGGAGCTCCAAGCCTGGGTCATGTGTGCTTTTAAATCGAGTTGTTTTACTTTGTAGTGTGGTGTTCTTATTGTGTCCTAATTTATTGTTGACCCAGAGCTGATGAACTCATTGCTTTTCTGTAGCCTTTACTTACAGGATTGTAGCCATAGAGAGAACATAAGCTAAATCCTATACATGACTCTTTGTACCAAGGCTCTGCACCTGACACCCTCTGGACTCAGCCTCCCCTGGACCCCTGCAGAGAAGACTGGACAGTTGTTTTAAGAGAGACTTTTATTCAGGGCCATTTTCTTAAACTGTTTTATCAAGTTGGTTTGCTTTTAATAATTTCTATATTTTGCACACCACTACCTGTCTGACTGCTGTTGTGAACTGAGTGCTCCCCATCAGGACGTAGTTAATGAAATACCAGGGTTTCACCCGTGGCATTTGCCTCTAATGACCCCTGTGTGACCTGCAGCAGCTTGGAGGGAAAGCATGACACTACTGCATCTTTAGCTGTGAGATTACCTTTGAAATCATTTCAGACATGTTATCCAGCCAATGTTTTGACGAACTCAATTACTTGAAAACTTTAGCTGCAGCTGTGAAGGGATGGAGAGTCAAAGTTTTTTAAATGGAGGTGTGTTGGTGATGAAGCTTCGTTAAAGACAAGAGAAACGAGCTGATAATTCAGTGGAATTGTGACCTTATTTTTGAAGAGAGGGATTTTTACACAAAGATATCAGATGGATTTTTTTTTTTACTACCATGTGTGATGCAAAAACTGTCAGTCTCTCCACCCCCCTCACTCTCTCTCTCATTCAGTAACTACAAACTCAGGTGTGTGTGAATGTTACTTGTTTATCTGAGATATCTTGAAAAGATTTCAAGATTGACACGAAACTAAATATTAATTAATAATTTAAGTGAGATAAGCTTCAAAAACACTGATGAGATTTCAAAAAGCACCTCAAAGATCACAAGACTGCCTCATGATTATTATAAAAAAAATATGCAGGAAAGACATGATTTAAGGCAGCACTACGTGGTTTTTCCACCTTAATATAATATTTCTAGAGTCATTGTGATGGTACATCACCTTACAACAGGTTGAATGACACCTCTGTCGTGCTCTGAGGGGCACTATGTAACTTTGAGGTGGATGGTAGGAACACTTCCACACTAAAACTACAAATTTTTACAGCGTTGACTGCTTTACGGCATTCGTCACTTCCCCCTCCTTCCTGATTAGTTTAAAAGACGGAAGACGAGGTTGTCGTATCTTGACCACTCGTGGTGTGCAGAAGATTGAAGGAGGCTTCGTGACACTGGCTTGCTTCAGAATAATGGGTTTATTACAAAAAGCAACACCAGAATCATACAGGCACAGCTGATATCTGGGAGAGACGGCCAATGATGTCTTTCTCCCCGACTTCAGGACTTATGTACACAGCTTCTCCTAACATCTGGACAGCAGTAGACTAGCCTTTGGTTGTGCAAATTAAAGACACCAACTGTCATTTGTACCATATATCACTTAACAAAGGTTAACAGGTCATCTGCATTCTTGGTGCAAAGGGTCATCTTCAGTCCTCCCATGAACTCATCCCTAAGGACACATACCTTTGCCTTTCATGGATTCACATCAGATACTTTAAGGTGAACACTAAATGTATGTGCTGACTAATCAGCGGTAAAGTCCTGTGGAGGGTAACAATGTGCTGACTTACGTCTAGTCTGCCAGAAATGAAAAGAAGAAGAAGAAAAGCTAAACGTAGAGTTGTTATGGCAGAAAAACCAGAAGAAAAGAAAAGTTTTATTGGAGGAGATGACAAAAAGAAAGCGGGAGAGTAACAAGCTAAATGCTCAGACAGGGATAAACATTGGCCTGGCGTTCACTCGCTGGCATTAGCTGAAAGACTAGGAGGGATGTCCGACCGCTGCTGATTTGGCCCTGTTATTGTTGGACTTGTAAGTACATGTTGCTGACAACTGACAGCTCACGCTTGAAAAGTGATTTAGTGGAAAAGAAACATGATCAGACTGTACCTTATCAGTCCACATGGTTTATTTGTCTCTCAGGACGTCCTGTCAGCTCGCTTCTCCTCCCTCTGTATGTCAACAAATGCACGTTGGTGTGAGGCGCTCTCTTTTATGACCATGCAGTTACTCTCAACGACCATAGAGGCCCCTAGAGAGCAGAAAACCGGAATCTTACATAGTGCGGCTTTAAGTTTAAAAATGTCAGGGGAAGACTGTCTGACCACCATCCCACCTGATGATGTCAAATAAATATTTATGATTTCTCCACTGCAAGTCTAATATCAATTGGCTATTATTTTTGTTGATGAGCTTGATTATCAAAGTTAGCACACTTTTGTCATTTTAGTTCTACATTAATTAATAAAATATATGATATAACAATACTGCAAAGTTAAAGCAACAAAAATACATGACCCATTACAGAGCAGTCATGTAGGTGGTAAAGCATTTTTTTCATAGATCTAATGTCATCATAATGATGGAGAGTCAGCAGGTGCTGTATTCTTCATTTTAAGGTTCAAATGTGTTTTTTGGCTCCAGACAGATTTTTTGGTGGGAGTGGTGAGCAAAATGGCTCTTCTGATTGGAGAGGTTGCAGACCCCTGGTCTGAGAAATGTGATTTGAACGTAGATATTTTATACAGGTGAATCAAATCAAATGCCAGCTATTGATGATGCAATGAAACATCCATTGGTTAAAAAGTAACTAATACTCTGAGTAGAATTTTAGAAGAATACTTTGTACTTTTACTTCAATATTTTTTTTTAACACCAGTCATTTTACTTGTAATTGAGTACAGTTGAAGACAGCACTCAATTACAGTTCTTATACTTGAGCATAAATTTTCAGTACTCTTTCCACCTCTGGTTATTTCTCTACAAACCCCCTCAGACAAAGAAAACTAACTGAGAGAGGAGTTAAAAGGGGATTATTGTTGTCAGGTGCACCGCTAACAGACTGGTGGTTCCCAACCTTCTATCAAGTCCCCAACCAACTGAGCTCAAGTTTGGATCAGAGCAACTCTTTCTACAATAAATGTTAAACACATCTAAATAATCCAGTTTAATTTAGGCCCCATTTACACAACAACCAAAATACTAAAAACAGAGAGTTTGCACCTCCCGTTGACACAAGTGCCTGGAGTGCGTGAATCCACAAACTTTTGAAAACAGGGTCCAGAGTGAAAAGTTTTGAAACCATGTTGGTGTCTGTCTCCGTGTAAACAGGGATCAGCGTTTTCAGGAAAATGATGATTTTACAGCAGAACATTAAAGCTTAATGTCTAACACCTGTGTAAATAAACTGATATTTTATTGTGTTGAAATGCTGAGTCATCATTTCAACATACTGTTATCCGACTTTCTTCTTCTTTTTCTTTTTTTTCTTCTTCTTCCCTAAACTATTTGGCCCTTTTCACAGCTTTCAAATTTGCACAGATTTTCACAGAAAAAAAAACAGCAATGCAGCATGTTCAGGAGAGG
The DNA here is from genome assembly GCA_037902135.1 of Cetoscarus ocellatus. Lineage (NCBI taxonomy): Eukaryota > Metazoa > Chordata > Actinopteri > Labriformes > Labridae > Cetoscarus > Cetoscarus ocellatus. Next base: position 79,827 of record JBAMNC010001291.1, read on the forward strand.
TGTGCTTGTTTTTTTCACATGTTTAACTGTTACAGTTTTTACAGTAAAAATGATTTTCTGCAGATATTTTCCCATTGAAATGAATGGGAGACTTATGCAGTTCTGCTGAAAAGTGCTTCAACTTTCAGGCTGTACAGCTTCGGCATACTTCCTCCTACAGACTTCATTCTTGCTTTCACAGATTCACTGATCTCTCAACTATTTTTACATGTGTTCAGCTTTTTGCTGTCTTCTACAGTTTTTGAGATATCACTGTTTAAGCAACACTAAGTTTTGAGGTTTGAGCCAAAAACTCTCTGTTCTTAGAGCGTGAGCTTCGTCTAAAGATTCCAAAATTTGTAGCAGAAAAAAACACAATTAAAGCCTCAAACTTTACTACACAGATATGATTTATTCATCAAAATAAAGGTACACTTCTCCTCTTTCAGCTGAAATTTGTTTTAAACTCTACATTGACATCGTTTTTTCTCAGTGAGCTTCAGAGCCACGAGTATCCCGCAAAGTGTTTCCATATGTGTCCATTATAAGACAAGTCCCCAGAGAGCCGATCGCTTCACTTTGAAGCCCCTTTTTAAACTGCTCTCGTGTCAACATTTTCTACAGTACAGACATGAAACTTACATCAATCGTTTCAACTGGTTCTTGTGATGCTCACGGTGCAGTCCTTTTTTTGATAGCTATCACGGTTTTGGTACAGCATTAGGTCGTTTACCCGGAAGTACCCAGCTTATCTTCCCCGCTCTGTACAGGCATACAGCATTATTACATAGACTGGTCCTCTGCAAGTGGGTATGTGGGAGGTTGTTAGTTGAGTGGTTAGTGCATCTGGCATTTCATCTGGTGACTGGAGTTCTCTTCACGGTTTACACTGTTTTTTACTATCATGCATATTTCAGAACATACGTAAACACTTATGCTACTCATTACAGTCTTTGCCATTTTAGTCCTCAAAAATTCAGGGCTGCCGGCAGTCACCCATTGCTCGTCAGACCCACACATTTCATTGGCATAACACTCTCCGGCTTCACACCACCTCTGTCTCCTCACCTTCTCATTGTACAGCGTCATGACACGGACATGCGAAAAGGATTCTGGGAAATGTAGGCTGATGTATGCCGACACCATACGACAGTGCCGAGTCCGCTCCACGCACTGCTGTCACACAAAACACTGCTCGGCATGTATTTTCACATGACCCGTATAAACTGTTGCACCACCTCCGTCTCTTCATGTTTGTGCTTTACAAAGTCAGCTGGCCCTCGTCCTCACTGTACAGTGTCATGACAGGGGAATGCGCAAAGGATTGTGGGAAATGTAGGCTGACGTGTGCCGAGAGCTGATCACTTCACTTTCAAGCCCGTTTTTAAACTCCTCTCGTGTCAACATTTTCTACAGTACAGACATGAAACTTACATTAACCGTTTAAGCTGATTCTTATGATGCTCACGGTGCAGTCCGTTTTTTGATAGCTATCACGGTTTTGTACAACAGGTCAACAGGTCGTTTACCCAGAAGTGCCCAGCTTCATCATCGACCCACATTAAATGTGACCCCACCTCCGTCTCTTCATGTTAGTGCTCTGCAAAGTCAGCAGGCAGAGCAGCTCCTCTTCCTCATCCTCAGTGTACAGCGTCATGACATAGAAATGGACAACAAGGTTTGTGTTTCACATTCATTTAACAAGAAAATACTACGCGCCAGTGCGCTCGACTATGACAGCTCTGACGTCCGCGGACATTCCACTCTGCTCACAGTCCGCCAGACTCTGACTGCATACTGTAATGATCGCCTCTCTGAGTACTGTATCTTTAAATGCTTTTGGTTACTATGGTAACGCACACCGATGATGTGAGGACGCTTCCTGCACTTTTTGCGGCAACACAGGACGTACTCCCGGGATCGACTTGCTGTTTTTGTTGGGACTCTTGAACCTTTTATTTGTTTTGCCTTCACAAAGTGTGCTTATATGGCCACATGCAGAATGTCTGACCTGCCCTGCAAACATTAAACGTGCAGTGTGACGGTAACGACCTGTTTTGAGTTATGTTTTCGACCCTTCTGAACCGTGGAGATCACCCTGATCACTACAAATGGCGCCCGAACCGTGTCTGTATTCCTGGTAACTCTGGATGAAAAAGTTTGTTCCGTGAGTTATTCAGCCTTAACTTATCCTTCTCTGGCCTTGTGCTGTTTCTTTTTATTGGACATTGGATGTTTCGTGGACTTTTGTTCGAGTGACGGACCGTTTGCCTGCCTGACGGAGCCGACGGAGTTGCATCGTGTGTGTGCTGCTGTCTGCTAAGAACGGAGTCAAGCTGCAACATTACGGATGGACCGGAAGTCGTCGTGAATGCCACCAAACAGCCCTTCACAATAAAAGCCTCCCGGCAGAAATCATGATAGAGGACGTCTTTTGGCAGTGACTTTGCTGTGTTTTTGGCAAGGATTAAAGAAGGAGGAGAACGGAGACTCTAAGGACTAAAGAAACAAGAGAATAAGGGGTGAGACTTTGACTTTAAAAAAAAAAAATAAATAAATAAAGTGAAAAAAAGTTTGTTTTTGAGATTTGTGGTATTTGAGCTTCTGTTATTGACTTTGTTCATCAGTCTGTGTGCCAATTGCATTGTTTATTTGTTTTGGTACGGATTATATTTTTAAAAGTGCCTGTTCTTTTGTCAGAGTGTAAAATGGCAAATAGGGACTCATTTTGGTTAGAAAGGGAGACTGATAGTGTTTATGGAGAGGGTGCAGGATCTGACAACCTTATTGTAGACCAACTTTCTGAGCAGGTTAATCAGCTGCGGGTTCAGGTAGCTACATTACAGACAGGTTTAGACCAGTCACTTCAGATACAAAATGCACTGCTTCAGCGTTTGGACATTCAGAAAAATCCCATGGCTTCAACCAGCACCACACCCAAATTTTTTGCCTCCACCCCGGCACCACAACAGGTGGTCCACCAGAATCAGTCCTACCAAACTACAATGAGCCCAAGCGCTGGCTTCTTCATTCAGCATCCCAGGGTGCTGCCTGAGAAGTTTGATGCAGATGGCAGTATTCAGCCTGATGACTGGCTCCAGTCCATGCTTATCTCCAAAAACACTTGTGGATTCTCTGATGCCCAGCTTTTCCTAGAGCTACCCAGACTGCTTGATAAAGAGGCAAAAAAGTGGTTTTCGGCCGTGCAACCTCATTTGACGTCATGGGAACAGTTTGCTGAACTGTTCCATCTAGCTTTCTTACCTGTTGACAATCAGGAAATGATTTGGCATGGCATATTGGATAGAGTTCAGGGACAGGATGAGCCCCTCCCAACCTTTGTTACTCACATGGTGGGCGAGTTTAAGAGGATGAAAAACCCGCCTCCTGAAGCTGACCAGGTGGAGATAATATGCCACCATGTATCTGATCGTTATAAACTTGCACTTTATGGGTGTGCCACAATGTCCATTGCAGACCTCTTGATAAAATCTCATGAGCTTCACTCAGTTTTGGGTCCAGTGTCCCCTGCAAGGCGGTTTTCTGCTCCACCAGCACCGTCGCGCCAAAACCTCCGTTGCTTTAACTGTTCAGCCCCTGGCGTCACAACCAGAAATTGCCAGAACTGCGCAGAAAGGCAGCGTTATAAGGACAAGGCTCAGGATGGACTTGACACTGGTTTCACAGTGAGGGCCACAGAAGCAGATGGAAGGGACATGAGACAACATTCAGGATCCCACCCCGCAATAACCAAAGAAACAGTCGTAACCAGAACAACCAGGCTAGCACAGCTGACAAAAATTCCCCTGACATTCCTCCCACAGTCAAGCTAATGCAGCGCAGTCAGAGGAAACCAGTTACCTGTGATTTGAGCATCAATGATGTTTCTGTGGTGGCAGTTGTGGACACAGGAGCCTCCTTGTCAGCTGTCCGCTCTTCCACTCTTGTTGACTGCGGCATTGGAAGTGTTGATGTGATGCCATATAACTTCAGTGACCTTGAGCTTGCAGACTCCACAAGCTGTACCCCAACAGGTATTGTCTCGCTGTCGTTTCAGCTGCTAGGGCAGACCTTTGTTCACCCCTTTGCTGTGATCCCTAACCTTTCTTGCCCACTTCTGCTTGCCACTGACTTCATGATTCCTGCTGATGTTCACATTCACCCAGCCTCGAATGGTGTGTGGTTGGGAGGAAATTTTTCACCTCCCCCTGATGATTGCTATGGTGACTTGGAGGAACTAGAGGGTCACACCACATGCATGTGGATAAAAGACTCTAAGGTTGACTTTCGAGGAAAGGTTGATGACGCTGCCCTGTCAGACAATGAAAAGACTGAACTGGCGCAGGTGTTGGGAGGCTTTTCTCACCTGTTTGATGGAAAACTGGGTCAGACATCTCTTGTGGAGCACAAAGTTGACACTGGCAGTGCTAAGCCAATTTGTCTACCACCATATCGTGCTTCTCCAAAGAAAAGACAGATCATAGAGGAACAAATCGAGGAGATGTTGAAGCGTGATATTACTGAGCCAGCCTCGGGACCTTGGGCATCACCAGTGGTTATTGTAGAGGCACCGTCAAAAGACCCACAGTTCTGCATTGACTTCCGCAAAGTCAACAAGGTCACTACCAAAGATTCCTACCCCCTCCCAAGAGTTGATGACTCACTGGACTTTTTGGCTCGTGGCAAGTACATTTCAACCCTGGATTTGGCACGAGGGTACTGGCAAGTATCCATGGCTCCTGAGTCCCACCCCAAGACAGCATTTATTACACACAAGGGCCTGTACCAGTTTAAGGTGATGCCTTTTGGCCTTTCAAATGCACCGGCCACCTTTCAAAGACTCATGAATACGGTGCTGGCAGGCCTGATATATGACTGTTTTGTTGTTTACCTTGACGACATTGTTGTGGCCTCACCTACCTTGGAGCAGCATTTGAAAGACCTCAGAAAGGTGCTGGCTCGCTTGTCGGATGCAGGCCTCTCCCTCAAGCTTGAAAAATGCCACTTCTGTAAACCCTCTCTGCGCTACCTGGGGTACGTGATAACCCCTGAGGGCTTGGGCCCAGATGAAAGCAAGCTTGATGCCATTAAAAACTTTGCCCCACCATCCTCAGTCAAACAAGTCAAGCAGTTCCTGGGGATGACAGGGTACTACAGACGCTTTGTGGCTGGTTAGTCTAAGCTTGCGGAGCCCCTGATCTCTCTGACCAGAGAGGGAACCCCCTTCATTTGGACTGATGACTGTCAAAAGGCCCTGGACGTCCTGAAGTCAAAAATGTGCTCTGCGCCGATCTTGGTTCTTCCAGATTTTGAGAGAATTTGCTATTCACACTGATGCTTGTGATGTTGGACTGGGGACAGCGTTGGTTCAGTGTGACAGCGAGGGCAGAGAGAGAGCTGTGGCATATGCGAGCCGCACTCTGCACAAATCAGAGCGAAACTACTCTACATCTGAAAAGGAGTGCTTGGGAGTGATTTGGGCGCTTGAACACTTTCGCCCATACTTTGAAGGCTCTCATGTCACAGTTGTCACAGACCACAACAGCTTGAGGTGGCTGATGTCACGTCCATCCCCTTCGGGCCGGCTGGCTCGTTGGTGTCTCAGGCTCCAGGACTTTGATTTTGAGATCATACACAAACCAGGTGTTGCTAACTCTGTCCCTGATGCACTGTCTCGAAACCCATCTTCTTCGGACTAAGCTGTCGACCTGCTTCCCCCTTATGCTACTGTCGGGTCTCTGAATGTTCGTCGCCAGCCCCTGTTGATCTTGGACGACAAGGAACAGTTACGCTCTCTGCAGGATGGTGATGAAGTCCTATGTGCTCTGCGGACACAACTGGAAAGTGATACATGTGTGGACTCCTCTGGCTTTTGTCTACACGACGGCTTGGTCTACTTCAGAGATAAAAAATCTTCTTGTCACCTTCACCCTTACAAAGATCTGCGGTTTTACGTCCCTTCCTCACTTCGCAACACTCTCCTGCAGTACTTTCATGACCACCCAACAGCAGGGCACTTGGGCGTTGCCAAGACGCTTGGGCGTCTGCAGAAGCGAGTTTATTGGCCTGGAATGAGGGGGTGAGGTGAAAAAGTATGTTCTCTTTTGCGTAACCTGCCAGCTCACAAAACCTACTAATCGCAAACCTGCTGGTTACATGCAGCCAGTCGTCGCCTCCTACCCCTGGGAGTTTGTGGGTGTGGACTTTGTTGGCCCCCTGCCAAGATCCACACATGGGAATGAGTACATCCTTGTTTTCATTGACTATTTTACTAAGTGGGTAGAAATCTGCCCTGTGAGAGAAGCTACAGCCGTGGTGGCTGCACAGAGGTTCATCTCTGAAGTCTTTGCAAGACATGGTGCTCCCAAGTATCTGGTTTCTGACAGAGGGGTACAGTTTGTCAGTAGTTTTTTTGAATCAGTGTTTGCATCGCTGGGTTCTGTCCATCGTTTGACCACTGCTTATCACCCCCAATCGAACCAAACTGAAAGGGTCAACCGTACAATCAAAACTGCCATCAGGGCTAACGTAGGGTCCAGACACAGAGAATGGGACCTCTACCTACCACATATCTCTTTTGCCCCTCGAACAGCCCCACATCAGAGCACGGGTGAGACTCCTGCTTTCCTTCTTTATGGCAGAGACCTCAACACTCCGTTGAATTTGTGGATGCAGCCGGATACACTTTGTGCACCTGAGTCTATGGACAGCTACAAATCAGAGTCGACGTCTTCCCTTCAAGATGCCTATGACCATGTGAGGGAGGCCGTGGCCTCTAGTCATGACACACAGAAAAAGCACTACGACAAAAAACGTCGCCATGCCACGTTCAAGGTTGGGGACCTTGTACGCCTGAGGTCTCATCCAAGATCTAATGCAGTTGCTGGATTTGCTGCTAAGCTGGCACCTGTGTTCAAAGGCCCATACAGAGTGATTCAGGTGATGTGGGATCTGGACTACAGGCTGGTGGACATCTTTTCAAATGAAGACGTAGGAGTGCACCATGTCAGCAACTTACTGCCGTTCAAAACGTGGGGCGATGGCACTGTGGCTCCACACCCTATCCCTCACTGCATGACGGATGTTGTTTTCAACCCTTCTGAACCGTGGAGATCACCCTGATCACTACAATACGCAGGTATACACCATATACCCACTAGAAAACGCCCTGAAATACCATATAACCACAAAAAAATGCGCAAGGATACGTATAGCAGCATGCTTGTGTGACTTTCACTTTCTCTCAGCGTGTGTGTGTGTGTGTGCTCCTCCGTCTGCCGGTGGGCGTAAAGACGCAGATAGACGCACATCGCAGGGACAGTGAGGGATCATCAGTCACTCTGTGTGATTTTATCATTCACACGGTGTCTTGACAGCTCATGTGCCCGGTTTAAGTGAACACAAAGACTTCAAAAACTGACGAGTCAGCCTTTCATTAATCAAAACTCTACATTCTTCATCAGTCCAGCTCTTGTTTTCACTCACTCACTGTTTTCTAAATAATAAATTCATCCTGAGGGATCCTCCATCACTTATTCTCCATGATATCAGAACAATCTTTGATGGATCAATCTTCAAATACAGTCGACTAGTGGAGCGGTTCCCAACCTGTAGGTGGAGGCCCATTGTGGGTCTCAGAGCTGTTTTCAGTGGACGATGTATTAATCTGGTCAAATTGTCGCAAAAAAATGTCTTCAGTGTATGGAGGCCCTAAGAGGACAAACATCTATCAGAGTATGTCAGATTATACCCACTAGAATAAACCAGACTACACACAAATATTACACTGTTTTACATTTCTCTACTCAGATATTCCTGTCCAGACTTAAAAATTCATGTATGTAGGCTATTATTACTTTGAGTTTGATGTTGGAGTATAGATTTGTTGATTTAAACATGAAGTAATGACAACTTTGACTTAGACGTTAACTTGAATGTTCATTTTGACCGTTAATGTCCACTCCTCATTGTCCTCCAATGAAAATCACCTCTGTTTACATTAATGTTCAAGTCAGATGCTTTTATACTGGATAGTTCATAGTGTTGTGGACTTGTAGCCTACAAATTGATGCCAAAACATTTTTCAGTTACTAAAGGAAAATGTAATCTAGGCTAATTATGCATATTCAGTTGCACTTCATAATTTAACCCTTTAAAGCCTGAATGCACAAATAATAGCCAGAACATTCATTTTTTTTTGGAGCTGAAATGTTTATTTCACTTCCTATTGAAATCCAACAAAATCAACATTTCCATAACATTTGACATATATATATATATATATATATATATATATATATATATATATATATATATATATATATATATATATATATATATATATATATATATTTAGTGGCAGAGTTGCTGACTCTCCCTCCAGGGACCCAGGTTCAAATTCTGGTGAAGGCAGTTGTACTTTTCAACTGTGTGTCCAATACAGACTGCTGATCACTACAGCTCCTTGCTGTATGCATCTGGCTGCTGTCCTCTCAGTCTGGATGTCACAGGTTGTCAGTCATTCAACCTTTCACTTCCATACAACTTTGTTCTTTTCCTGTCTTTACAATGCAGATTTGATAACATATTTCACACTTCTGCTACTGATTACAATCTTTGTCATTTTACCCTTAACAAATTTTACTCTTTTAATCATAGATTACAATTTCTTCATGGTGGCCAAAAGTTTATGCAGCTTTCTGCAATTTACTGTCACAATTATTCATTTTCAGCTTTCTTTCACAACTGTAACCATTTCTATTACACATTTCCCACATTTGCAGCTGTGCTTTACTGCTTCCGACTATTTTATGTCACATTTTCACATTTTCAGCTTTGTTTGCATTTCTTCTAGCCATTTCATTTCACAGTTTCAGCATTCAGAGTCAGCATTTCAACGCATTTGCTGCAAGGAAATGCAATTTTTCTAGTTATCTTTACTGTCCTGTAAATGTAAGAATTAATGCTAATCAAAAAGTGAGTCAGAAAAGTTTTTTTGTTGACTGAGATGAAAATATACAAACAAATGATGCAAGTTCCTCAGGAGACCAAGTATATCTGTATGAGTCTTCATGTTAATTCATCAGCTCTCTACTTCAGGTTAAACCTTTTTTAACTTAAAACTGGAGCATCAGACTCAAACATTAATATTTTAATGATCCACAGAAGGGCGTTCATGTTGATTAGGATCAGAGAGACCTGTTTCATGTTTGATTCCTGTTTATGGAGCAGATGGTTCAGCTGCAGAGGTTTTTGTATGAGAAGATTTCACTGTGGGGAGGGCGTTGGATCTTTGGCTCTGGAACCAGGCTGTTTGTTTCAGGTAAGAATAAACATTTATTTTATTCAGTTTTCTAAAATAACAATTTAAATACTTTTTGTATTTTTGCTGATCAAGACATTAAATCCTTTATAAATGACAGAGTTGATTTTTCTGCTATACAGCAGGTATTTATTTTATAAACAAGTCAGTCATTAATGTTAGTCAGAGCTGTCTGTATGTTGTTGGACTTTAATGAATAAAAAGTGTGTACAGCAGTACAAAGCAGTACAAATTTTAATGCATCACTGTGTTTATAAGATTATACACTTCACACACTGACAGACGGACAAAATATCAACTTTTTAAAAAAAACTTTATCTTCATCCTCGTTTTTTGCTCTAAATAAGGACAAATCCTGGCTCAAATGAACAAAAATCATATATTTCAGATCATATGAATTTATTTATGAGTAGTCTAAGGACAATGGTGTGTAAATTTCCTCTGGATACAAAATGTCTTAAAAATTTAGTGAAGATTTTTTTATTAGGCACCATCAAAAATAATCAAGAGGGCTTCACAGAGTTAGAAAAATTAAAATAACTGTAATAATAAGAAGGTTCAACAGATTATCAGGTCAGTGTATTACATGGTTTAAAATTTGACATTTATCAGCACAGCTTTCATTTATAAAAGAACTGTGAAATCATTTTAACAGTTTTGTAGCTTTATTCATGACAAAAGATTTGGTTCTAACATAAATGTTGGTCCTATAATCATGTACAATGGTGATTGTGCGACTGTGAAAAAATATTGATATTATTTATAATCACATGCACTATTAACAGAGACTGTGTTCTGCTTTAAATTTTTATTTTATTCTATTAAAGCCTCATGATTAAATAGACAAAGAGATGTCTTCAACCATATATAGAAAAAAAAATGTATGTATGGTCTTGAATGTTAATTAATTCAGATAAAAATAAATAGTCAAAATCAGTCAGTAATTTTCTTTTACAACTCTTTTTATTGAAAAGCCAAAATATTTCAAAGTTTAAAAATATGATCACACATTTTGATTTGTTTTTTAATTTACTCTAAATTTTCCAATCACGTTTCAAACAAGGCAATGAAAATATGCATGAGTATTTAAATATACAAAAGAAAACACAGAACATACAGAGCCCAATTTAAAACCTAAGAAGCCAATGTTACAATCTCACAAATAATGAAAAATAACATTTAAAAAATGAGATAATTAATAAAATAAGACACATGAAGACCCTGTTTATCCCAAGTCACCACATTTTAATTGATCCTAAAATGATGAATCACGTTTTTAAGTCCTAAATCAAACAAAAACAACCAGGAGGTTTTTCATTGTCTTTCTGTCTCTTATATTGTCTGATAACAGAGCTGGTGTCGCGGTTTAACTGGTATTGGATTAATCTGTGACTTTTGATTCAGTGTTGTTCGGTCTTTCTTCCTGATCTTCAGAGTTTATCCGTGCTTTTGAAGACATGAGAGCAACAAGAGAGAGGCTGAAGGTTCTTCAGATAAGTTGAGAATGAGAATATTTGAAAGACCAAAGTGCAGTAAAACTCAGTGTTCATACTGAAATGTGTGTAGAAGAAAAACTCCTCCTGTGGTTCTGGAGAGGGCCACTGGAGGGTTTAAAAACTCCCTCAAACCTTTGAAGGGAGGCGGCTGTCCAAAACATGTGAAGGAGGAGAGCCTCACTTATTCTGCATTTGTCACAGTGGGGGGTTCAGCTCAGAAAAACAAGCTGTGATGGGAAAGCAGCTCCAAAACTTAGTGAGGCCTGTTCCTGATCACTCCTGAAAACAATCAGCCTCACTACACTTGTTTTTCTCCCTAACAGTGCACCTGCCGGACCTTTGTCTCTGCCTCCAGACCAGGTTTTCACTGTTTTCTGTGTGTGCGTGAAAGTTGAAGAATGTTGAAGTTTTCTGCAGCAGACAGAGTGACAGCGCTCTGATGTGACCATGAGCCAAAGCAGACAGAAATAAGGATGAAAACAGACACAGAGGCAGCTGTGGGTGATCACTGATGCCCAGTTTGTTACTGAGATGATCAATCATTTTATCAAGAGGCCTTTTCTCACTGAGTGTGTGTGTGAGCAAAGCTGACAGCACTACATTTATTCAGACCTCCTTTTGTCTTAGAGTTTCACAAAATGTCCTCCTGTCTCAGGAGAAGCTGTCTCAGTGTGTTGAAACACCATTAATTGATGTTTTTGGATCAATATATCCATGATATTACGGCGTGTTCATGGCTTTCACTGCGTACTCGTCTGAGTTTGACTTCCTGTTAGCTGTCAGATGCTTTAGCTCAGTGGTAGGGGAGCAGCTAATAGAGGGAATTTTTGTGAGCTAAAGATGACAGGTGACACCTGAGGATGTCCTAAAATGTTGAGCGTAGTGGTGTTAGAGACTGTTGGAGAGAGCAGAGCTCCTGTGGTCCTCAGGATCAGACTGACTGCAGTGTGAGATGATTATATTTCTATGTTCTGATCTCCAGATGATCCCGTGGAGCCTCCTGTGGTCAGTGTGTTCCTCTCAGCAGCAGCTTCATCCAGAGGTGTGCAGCTGGAGGAGAAGAGCTCCCTGCTGTGCGTGGCCTCCTCCATGTCTCCTCCTTGGGTCAGGTTCTCCTGGAGACGTCAAGAGAAGAGTGGAGGTTCAGAGGAGCCGCTCTCTGCTGATGGACAGATGCTGAAGCTCACAGAGTCTGGATGTTCTGCCTCCATCTTACAGATCAAGTCCTCAGAGATCAGCTCGTATGATTACAGCTGCTCTGTGCAGCACGAGGGGGGAACAGTGGAGGCTCAGCTGCAAACAGGTGATGAATCCTTCAGGACTTCAGCTGCTTTTTGCTCAACACAAGCAGGAACTTCATGTTCCAGGAGCTCCCTTAGCAACAAGTAGTACACTTGAAGTTCATTTTATAAAGTTTACTTTAGTATAAGTCCAGTAAGTTTACTACAGACCATGTACTTGTAGTAGTGCACTGTCCAACTGAGCTCCACAAAAACAGTATACTATATACTGCCATTGTACTAGCTATATTCTAGTCCACATTTTGGTTTATTGAAGTATAGGTATACTTTTATGAACTCAAAAACACTTTTTTGGTGTTTTGCTTGTTGTTATACTTTAAGTTTACTTGTAAGTTTGCTTAGTATATTACTTTTAGCATACTATTTATAAACTTGAAATATACTAAAGTATTCATAAGTTAACTCATACTGTATGTACACTATCTGCAGTGTATTTACAAAAACACAAGACAGAATGTTGAAAACAAATTTGATATATTTAATATTTTAAACCATACCATACAGTGTATTTACAAATACCTGCTTTAATCATTAAAATGTGCATTTCAAAAACAAAGAGCCTCGATAAAATCAAGCCCTTCTTTGCTGAAAAATGAAAGAAAAAAATGCACATTTACAAAAATGTAAACATGATAGTCTCTCCAAGATCAAGTCCTTCTTTGTCCAAATGGTAAAGGAGAAAGTTTGCATTTGCTCATAAAGATTTAAACAAAATAATGTCTCCAACTGAGAACTGAGTGAAACTGAGCACACACACTATTTACTGCAGTATTTTTAACAGGGTTAATACCTCAAAGCAAATGTGTGCAGTGAAAAACATTTTTATTCTGCTTAATTAAATGCAAGCATAATGACCTGACCTTTTTCTGTACCTGGATCAAGATAAACTAAGTATTACCACTTTGTGGCAGAAAGAAGTAAAAAGTATACAAAAGAATAAGTTTTAGTATTGAAGTATAAGTGTAAGTATAAGTATTAAAGTACTTAGTCTTAGACTTTTCTTCATACTTTTCAGTATGATCCAAGTATACATTACTAAACTGTTCTTAAGTATATAAAATATAGTATTTCAAGAGTAAAGTTCAATTATACTGCCTCAGATCTAGAATAAAATCATAAAAATAATTGCTAAGGGTATGATTGTGCTCTATTGAACCATCCAGGCCGATTTAGGGTCCACGCTCACAGGGGGCATCTTCAGCCGCTCTAACCTTCAGAGCACGTCTGAGCAGAGCTTCATGTTTTTACATTTTAGTTTCTGTTTCTCCAGCTCTAGTTTCTGGACAGACTTAGGCCGCTGAACACCTTCTGTTGAAAAGCCCCTTTTGTAACTGCAGCACTTTGAGCTTTAATTCTGTGATTTTGTCAAAGAGAAAAAATCTGACGTCTGATTTTTACTTTTTTTCAGTCTCAGAAGTTTCGATCGTCCCAAAACCTCAAACATCAGCACCAACATCAGCTCCACCTTCATCTACACCATCACTCCCACCATCTTCTCCACCTGTGCCATCACTCCCACCATCTCCTCCACCTGTGACCTCACTCCCACCGTCTCCTCCTCCTCCGTCCCCCTCCGTCCCGTCCCCGTACCAGGTGAAGCTGCTCCTGCTGCTCTACACGGTGCTGATGGTGAAGAGTCTGGTGTACTGCTGTGGACTCTTCCTGATGACCGTCCTCAGGAACAAGAGACCGTCCACAAACTGAAGACCTGCTGAGGGACCGTCATCATCAAACATTCATCTCATTTATCACTTTAATCATTCATTAAAAATGTAAATAATCATTTGATGAAGGTACAATGTCCTCCACAGCATTCTGTGGTCACAGTTTATATAAAAAGGTCGATCAGAGATGCAGAGGTGACTTTTCTGTCATTATAAAAAGAACATTTTGATTATTATTGAAAATTCAACAAGAACATTCATTAGATCTAAACAACATGAACTTCCATTTAGGGGCTTATTTTGCTCTCTGTGTTATTCTTCATATTAAGTCTTGTTTTCTCATTTGTGGTGTTGATGTCAGTGTTGCTGCACAGTCAGAACAGTGAATGTAAATTTTCTGAACAGATGTTTCTGCCCTAATTACATACAACACAAATATAATATATGTTTAATGTTTGTAATCTGCCTCTGTTAGAGCACATTTATGATAAAAAATAGCAGTCAGTTATGAAAAAAAATTAACGAAAAAAAAAATTATTGGAAATCAAAATACACCTGTGAATAAATGTGTCTGTATTTAACAAAAATGAATGAAAATAAAGTTTGTTTGACTTCATGTCTTTGTTTTTGAACTTAATCTGTAAAATGAGCCCATTTATCTTCAGTGTCATTGTGTTTGTGGTTTTCAAACATTTCAGAGCTCATGTTCTGCTTTTCAGAGTTTCATTTCCCCTTTAGTGTGTTTCCATGTCTCCTCCATGTTCTGGAGAACTTCTCTGCACAAACATAAAGTCCACAGCAGCAGGACTTCTCCCTCGCCCCCTCTCTAAGGCCTAAAGGGGCAGTAGCTGCCTGAATCTTTAACTGTCATCCTCATCCACAAAGAGATATATAGTTATTTTTATGGATATCAACAAAAATTAAGAGCAAATCGATGCTTCTCCTGGCCTTTCTCAACAAAAACCTTATCTAAAATGTAGTTTAGATTATTCTTATTTTAACTCAATTAGTGGAGTGTAATTTAATGTCGTTTTATTTATTTGCATGTTTTGCAAAATGAAAAATACTGTGATCATAATTTAAATAAAAACTGGCTGAATATAATTCAGAGGAGAACTCCAAAAAATCAGACCATCTGACAGACTTAACGATCTAGTAAATAAAAAATGATTATTATTGGGGAAAAAAAATCAACATTTCTTCTTAAGATGATGAAACACCAGGACGTGTTCATCCCAATATTTTTTGTTTCTTTTTCATTTGTTATTTTATTTTGTGCAATCCTGAAATAAAATAAAATAAATAATAAAAAAAGATTAAATGAATAAAAACAACCGGCAACTTATTTTGTTGTAGGGGATTTTTTCAAACCTTTTTATAAAACCTGTGGTTTTGAAATATCAAAATTTAAGAGATTTTGACCTCAAAAACTCCAAACTGCTTTAAGTTTCCTTTGTGGGAGGCACGCTGGGGCAGCACATGCCTCACAGAAACAAGGTTGCTGGTTCGATCCCTGGGTCGGTCAGCGTCTTTCTGTGTGGAGTTTGTGTGTTCTCCCCGAGCATGTTTGGGTTCTCTCTGAGCACTGCAGCTTCCTCCTGTGATGGATGGATGTTTGTTTTATTGAAAAAAAGTTTAAAAAAAATTATGTTGAAATTACCATTTATTTAGATATTGTGTGATTTTAAATTAAATGTTTTAAATTAATTGTTTTAAATTAAATGATCCAAATTAAATGTTTTAAATTAAATGTTATAAATTAATTGTTTTAAATTAAATGTTTTACATTAATTGTTGTTTTAAATGTGAAAACAAACAAAGTGCTGCTTCATCAGTGGAGCTGAATGTTGTAAATATTGAATTATTTGTCTGTTTGTTTTTATTCCCCTGATATTCTTCACATTGACAGGGTTTTATTTTGGCTGTGATCTGAATAAAGAGGGTTTAATTTCTGCTGTCTGTAAATCTTTGAAGCCTCACTCACAGAAACAGTGAATTGATGAAATGATTTTGTGTCCAAACGTCAAACCCTGTTGAGATGAGACGTCCTTCAGGCTCACAGCTCTGACTGAGAGCAGAGGAGACCTTCTGCTCAGATCAGCTCGTCTTTGTCTTCTCGTGGTTTGGAGGATTTATTCAACAGTTTATCAGCGTCTGCAGGAGATGAGCTCCGTGGGTTCCTCTCTGCTGACACCTTCTCACCGTTACCCGAGCTTCTTCTCATCCACACACGACCACAGGTTCAACCTCTGGAGGGTTTGATGGTTGTTCCAGGAACTTCAGCGTGTTCTGAGCCCTGCTCAGGTATTTGCTCTGATATTTATCTGTGTGAGAAAACTGCTCTGCTCGGACTCTCTGAAGGTCGCTGCTGTGCCACTAAGAAGAAGAATCATTAGAATACATTCAAGGATTTCACAGATCATCTCAGAGTTTTCACAAATGTCTAATGAGGAGATTTTTAGACTTTGGAATAAAAACAGAACAGAGATATTTCTGAGCTCTGCCCTGTGGGCATCAGGACTTTGTGAGCTTTACAGATCATTTCACCGTCATGAAGAAATTCACTTTATCAGCTCATCATACAAATACTGTGGAGGAAACTTTGTTTAGTCTGAGCTTGAAATGAACACAGAAAGATCTGAGAAAGGCTGAAGAGTTTCAGTCGCTCTTTGTGAGTTTTCTCTCCTCAGGAAAATCAGCTTCTTTGTGATCAGAAGAAGAAAAGGCCACAAAATACTCACCGTGACAAAAGTCTGTAAAAACACAGAAAAATGAAGTAAAATGGCATCAAAACTCTGAAAAATAAAAACATAATTATGTATAAAAGACATTAAATAAATTTGAAAAAAGTAACAGAAAACCTTCAAGTTTACAGCCTTTATTATTATTATTATTATTATTATTATTATTATTATTATTATCATTATTATTATTATTATTTTTATTATATATTACAACAGTGAAGCGAGGACATTGGTGGAGTAACAATTGAAACAGCAAAAGAGGAAAAAAAACCCTTTACAGCCTTTATTTGTAAAAAAAAGTGAAAATATTGATAATATTTTTAAATCATGTAAAAAATATTGTAATATATATAAAACATGTAAGTAACCTGAAATTTACTGTATTCCTCTTTAAAAATAAAATAATTTCCTTGTTGTGCACTGGTATTAGCAGCATAAATATGTCAACAATTAAACAAAAATATATTTACTGAATATTTGTTTTTTTTCCGATGATTTAGACATTAAATTGGCTCAGGGTTCATGTGATGTTTTAGAAATACAGTTACAACAGTGAAATTTACAATTGTTACACAATCACACTGCACATGTTTTTATTTGCTGCCATAGATTTAATTTAACATTAAACTGTTTTCTCACAGAGCTGTTATTAAAAAAAAGATTTGTTGTGTAAACTGAAATTTGCAGCATAAATCTGTCAACAATTAAGCAAAGATTAATCCTTATTATTAAAACAGATCAATTATTGCAGATTTGTTGTTTTTTTATGAAATAAACTTTAAATTGGCTCAGGGTTCATCTGATGTTTTAGAAATACAGTTACAACAGTAAATTTGCAGTTGTTACACAATCACGCTGCATATTTTGATGAATTCTCTGTTTTTACAGTTTTATACAAACAACAACAGCTGCCATAGTTTTGAATTGAACATGAAGTGGTTTCTCACAGAGCTGTTATTAAAAACAAAGATTTCAGAAAGCAGGTCCAAAGTGTAGTTGTTGTTTTACAGAAAATGAAAGTCAAAGCTTTGATCATAAATATATATATTTGCTGTTGAGTGTATATTTGTCAGTGTAGTTTGTGAAGCACAGCAGCCAATAATCAGTCTTTTCTTTCTGGGAGCTCCTTGAATGGAAACACCGTCTGAGACAGTCGGCAGTAATAAACTCTGCTCTCATTCACACCTCCAACCTTTCAAACATGGATCCATGTTTTGATTTGATCCGCTTTGTCTCCATCAAAGCAGATTTCCTGAGTTTTTGGCTGACATTTCAGCTCATTTCTGGACTTGTTTAGCGCTGTGATGATCTCAAAGTGCTCAGGATCTCTGGACAACAGTCCCAGTTTGTGAAGTTAAAGCATGTTAATGAAACGTCCTCCTGATTGTTCAGCACTGATGAGCCTTTAAACATGTTTGTTCAAGTTAAAGTCACTTTGTTGCTTTGTCTTTTAGGACTGGGACACAGTTTGATGCTTTTGTATTGACTGCCTCAGGACAGCAGATTAAATGAAGCTTTTGTGATCATTCAGCACATTTACATTGATGCTTGTGCTGATGTGTTGATTCAGTTGAACTGTCCTTAAAACACTGAATCAATCAAATCAATCAATATTTCATCCTTTGCTCAGTGGTTTTATCTGAGGCCCAAACTCTAACATTTGATGAGACAGAATAAAGTGCTGTGAATGTTCCTCATGTGTTTGTGTTGTTCTTGTCTTCAGTGAGGTGTTGGTGAACACCTGAAGTTTACTGAGCTGACAAACTCTGATGAAGAGAGCAGCTCAGCAGCTCCGATCATCAGCATTTACATTATTTCATCACATGGATCCAAATCAGCACCTGTCTCACTTTGACTCATTGATATATTTTAACATATCATTTAAAATCATATTATATTATTTGTATATTTTTATATTATTTACATGTAGGAGTAAAGGGAAATAAATAAATTAAACAAACAAAGAATAAAGGAAACAAATCAACTTAAAATAATTTGGAGCTCCTGAGGTCAAAAGCTTTTAATTTTATTGGAATTTCAAAAACACAAGTTTTACTGAAATTACTCTTTTGCAACAACAAAATAAGTTGCAGATTTTTTCCAGGATTACACAAAATAAAAATAAATAAAGAAAATGAAACAAAAATAAATAGGATGAAAAGATCCTGATCTTTCATCATCATAACAAAAACTTTGATATATTTTTGGCCTAGTTATAATTATTTTTAATTTACCAGATTAATGAATTTGTCAGATATCTGATTTTGGGGGTCCCTAAATTCTCCTGCACAACATGTAACCTTTTTGACATTTTTGTCCCCTTCTGAAAGGCCCCAGAAATATCAAATGTTGAAGTTTTTTTTTTTTCCATAAATCTTTTAATCCACTTCAGTCCTGATCATAACTATAAAAAATGTACTAATTTTCACAATTTTAACCCTTTAAATGCTAGTATATGTGATGACATCCCCAATTTCTGTAAAATAAAAATAAATAACTAATATTTTCAATATATTGAAAGACAAGTTGAATGTTCTTGTGGGGATCACACCAGTCTTGGCCATGTCACAGATAAGTTACCATACTGTATTGATGAATTTGTAGTTTTTCTGCTAGTTCGGGGAAAGAAAAAAAAAAAAAAAACTCCTCA
The DNA here is from genome assembly GCA_037902135.1 of Cetoscarus ocellatus. Taxonomy (NCBI): domain Eukaryota; kingdom Metazoa; phylum Chordata; class Actinopteri; order Labriformes; family Labridae; genus Cetoscarus; species Cetoscarus ocellatus. The sequence continues at coordinate 98,983 of JBAMNC010001291.1, forward strand.
ATTTATGACAAGAGGACATTTTGTCCCCCTCCTAAACATTTCATATACAATGAGACAATGTCTTTTTCAAATTTTCCTTATTAATATTTGAATACACTTTAGTCCTCATAATATGTAAAAAGCTTTCAATAATTTCACAATTTTAAACCCTTTAAATGCCAGTTTATCAATATCTGTTAAAAATGCAATAAAATTGAAATATTTGCTATATATTGCATGCAAGGGTGAATTTTCTGATGGGGGCTACTACATGGGCCTACTACACAAAAAACCATATTGTTTTTTTTGTTGTTGTTGTTGTTTTTCTGCTACATCAGCATACAAAAAACTCCTTAATTTCTGGAAAGGGTACATTTTTGTCCTCTTTTAAAAAGCCCTAAAAATATCATGTGTTGGAATTTTTTTCAACTTTTTTCTTCATAAATCTCTTAATCTGCTCCAGTCCTGATCATAAATATCAAATATTCAATCATTTTGCAAATTTTAACCCTTAAAATGCCAGTGTATGTGATGACATTACCAATTTCTGTAAAAAATAAAATAAAATAAAATAAAATAAAATGAAATAGAAATATTTGCAATATATTGAATGCAAAGTGAAATTTTATGGATGAAATTTTTAAAGTCTTGGACATGCCAATGATCACTAAAAACATTGGTTTTTTTATTGATTCGTAGATTTTATGCTAGTATAGATTAAAAATCAGCTCCCGAAGACATCCATTAACTGAAGCACTAAACAATGACAGATTAATGCAGACACAAGCACACATGTACACACATAGACACACACACACCTGCACACATTCACATAATTTTTTTCTTCTTTGAATAAAAGTCAAACATTTCTTTCTTTCTTTCTTTCATTCTTTTTATTTTTTTCAATTTTAAGTCAATGTTTTTTTCTTTATTTTGAATGGTTGTAAACATGAATCAGTGTGAATTGACATATGTTACTTTTTTCTTCAACAATTTTAAATGTTTTTTTTATTATTAATTCAGTATTTTGGTGTGTCTGAATTTTAATCCTTACATTACAGACAGCAGAAAATAAGAAACCTGTGTAAAAGACATTTCCAATACAGTACCTGATGAAATATGAATAATATTAAAATTAGAAGAACTTATATTTCAGTATGTCCAACATTCAGCTCCATGATGAAGCAGCAGTTTGTTTGTTTTCACAGTTAAACCAGAGAATCATCAGCGTACGACTTCAGACTGAATGAGGGTCTAAAATAAAGGATAAAACATTTGTTCTGTTGAGTCTAAAGCCACAAAACAAATGAAAGAACCTGCTGCATGTGTGTGTTTATGTTTTGTATCATATTTAATATGTCAGGTTTTCTTTGGAAAAATGGTAGATTAAAAACATTTTATAAAACTACAAACATATTCACTAATCGGCCAAATCATGAAGTTCACCAGTTCAACTCCTCGACAGAAAAAGACAATCAGAGTAAAATTCATAAAACAATGGAAGTTTATGTTGTTAAAATCTAATTAATATCTTAGATTTTGATTTATGGCCAAAATATTTAGAGATAAAAAAAATTAGATTTCCATTAAAATTTCACAATGATTTTGTTTTTAAATCTTTAACACTGATTATTACTGTGGAGCACTTTTAAAGAAAGAATAAAAATACTGACATGATAACATTTAAAATATTTACTACATTATTTACAATCATATCACTTCAGAATGTGAAAAGGTTATGAACAAGGTTTTGTTATCCTTCAAAATAAAATAAAAAAATCTTCAAAGTCCAGAATCTTCCAAGCCCTCTAATAAATAAAAAAAACCCTACAGATTTTTTTTTTTCTCAACAACACAAACAAATTGGAGTTTTTTTTAGGATAACACAACTTGAAAAAATGAACACAAACTGAAACAAATGAAACAAAGAGGACATGAAAAAAGCTTTTTTTCAGGCCTGAGTATTTGTATTTTAATTTAAAAGATTTTTTATTTCTGACAGAAGGTCTGATTATTTGGTGATAATTACTTTATCAGTGCAGAGTGATGGCTGTAGAAACAATGGGAGTTTCCCCGTCTTTCTGGGACTGTGTCTAAATTCCAGCATAAACAAACCCATTCATGCAGCTGCAGGGTGTCCCCATGAGAGGGCGCTGTCCTAACAGATACCGTGGGCTTTGACCTTTGACCTTATCAGAGTAACAGCACAGGGGATCTCATTTCAGGCATGAGGGTGGGCAGGTTCCAGCATGGTCCAGTCATGGTCCAGCCAAGTCTCAGTCCAGGAAAGTGGGGAAAGTTTAAGTCTCTCTGTGACACCAAGAGCAAAATAAGCCCCTAAAATCCAGTTAATGTCCATGTTGAATTCTCAATATTAATCAAAATGTTCATTTTAATAGTCAAAACATTTATTTAAAAACATACATCTGCATCACTGATCAACTTTCTCCATTTTTGATTAAAGAACGATCAGAAATGTTGTAAAAAAATGTCACAACCATCAGATCACAATAAACTTTTCCAGAATGTGTTCACATAAAGTTTTACAAAATGTCATCAAAGAGATCGTACCTTCATCAAGTCATTATTTACATTTTTAATGAATGATTAAAGTGATAAATGAGATGAATGTTTGATGATGACGGTCCCTCAGCAGGTCTTCAGTTTGTGGACGGTCTCTTGTTCCTGAGGACGGTCATCAGGAAGAGTCCACAGCAGTACACCAGACTCTTCACCATCAGCACCGTGTAGAGCAGCAGGAGCAGCTTCACCTGGTACGGGGACGGGACGGAGGGGGACGGAGGAGGAGGAGGACACTGTGGGAGTGAGGTCACAGGTGGAGGACATGGTGGGAGTGATGTTACAGGTGGAGGAGACGGTGGGAGTGATGGTGTAGATGAAGGTGGAGCTGATGTTGGTGGTGATGTTTGAGGTGGAGGGAGGGTAGAAACTTCTGAAACTGAAAAAAAGTAAAAATCAGACGTCAGATTTTCTCTCTTTGACAAAATCACAGAATTAAAGCTCAAAGTGCTGCAGTTACAAAAGGGGCTTTTCAACAGAAGGTGTTCAGCGGCCTAAGTCTGTCCAGAAACTAGAGCTGGTGAAACAGAAACTAAAATGTAAAAACATGAAGCTCTGCTCAGACGTGCTCTGAAGGTTAGAGCGGCTGAAGATGCCCCCTGTGAGCGTGGACCCTAAATCGGCCTGGATGGTTCAATAGAGCACAATCATAAACAGCAGCAGATAAACCTGCTCCATGCTAACAGGCTAACTGATGTAGCACCAATGATGATGTCAGCATGTCTGTCTCTTATTAAAGTGTCCTCGTTGTTGGATGACCTGTGTCATCTTCTCTTTGACTCAAAAACATCAGAAGTCTGCTTCACACAATCCAGGACATTTAGAAAGAAAGAGCACATCTGAGCCACAGGAACCATTTAGCTCCTGGAACATGAAGTTCCTGCTTGTGTTGAGCAAAAAGCAGCTGAAGTCCTGAAGGATTCATCACCTGTTTGCAGCTGAGCCTCCACTGTTCCCCCCTCGTGCTGCACGGAGCAGCTGTAATCATACGAGCTGATCTCTGAGGACTTGATCTGTAAGATGGAGGCAGAACATCCAGACTCTGTGAGATTCAGCGTCCGTCCATCAGCAGAGAGCGGCCTTGGTGAACCTCCACTCTTCTCTTGACGTCTCCAGGAGAACCTGACCCAAGGAGGAGACATGGAGGAGGCCACGCACAGCAGGGAGCTCTTCTCCTCCAGCTGCACACCTCTGGATAAAGCTGCTGCTGAGAGGAACACACTGACCACAGGAGGCTCCACGGGATCATCTGGAGATCAGAACATAGAAATATAATCATCTCACACTGCAGTCAGTCTGATCCTGAGGACCACAGGAGCTCTGCTCTCTCCAACAGTCTCTAACACCACTACGCTCAACATTTTAGGACATCCTCAGGTGTCACCTGTCATCTTTAGCTCACAAAAATTCCCTCTATTAGCTGCTCCCCTACCACTGAGCTAAAGCATCTGACAGCTAACAGGAAGTCAAACTCAGACGAGTACGCAGTGAAAACCATGAACACGCCGTAATATCATGGATATATTGATCCAAAAACATCAATTAATGGTGTTTCAACACACTGAGACAGCTTCTCCTGAGACAGGAGGACATTTTGTCAAACTCTAAGACAAAAGGAGGTCTGAATAAATGTAGTGCTGTCAGCTTTGCTCACACACACACTCAGTGAGAAAAGGCCTCTTGATAAAATGATTGATCATCTCAGTAACAAACTGGGCATCAGTGATCACCCACAGCTGCCTCTGTGTCTGTTTTCATCCTTATTTCTGTCTGCTTTGGCTCATGGTCACATCAGAGCGCTGTCACTCTGTCTGCTGCAGAAAACTTCAACATTCTTCAACTCACATAAAAACGCCCTCACTGACCCGGGACCCAAACCAGTGACCTTCTCACTTTGAGGCTCACACACTACCTGCTGCACTAAAGTGAAATAGACTTTTGATGAATGGTCTTCACTTAATATCCTTTTGGTCCTCAGAGTTTTTTTCTTTAATGTAACTGTATTTAATTTATTTGTTTTTGTTCTTTATTTGTGAGACAGTAACATTGTCTTCCTGGGTTTTTAAAGGGTGTCTGTATGTTCTGTGTTTTCATTATATTTCTGCAGTCTATCACTTAAACGTGACCACAGTCTGAACTGAATTGAGGAAACAACATTTTGTTTTGCTGTCCCCTCAGCCTGAAACACTACAGACAGACGTGAAAATGTCAGAACTGTTTCAGTCACAGCTTTTCATCCATTTTTAGGCAGTGAGAATCCAACGCCTGTGTTTTTAAATTGTTACAGTCCCTAAAACTGTTGTACTTTCACTGTGAACTTGTTGAATCTTTTGCAATATTCATTGTTTGTTATTTATTTCCTTTAACCTTTTTGTTAAATTGTATTTATCATGACGTGTGCTGATGACATGTTGGCCAGGTCGCCCTTGTTAATGAGATCCTGATCTCAATGGGAAATTACCTGTTTAAATAAAGGTTAAATAAATAAAATTTAAGAATGACGCACAATGTCACTCCCTTGTTTGGAAAGTTATTGGAAAAACAATTCAAACCATGCAATCATGTTTTTAAACTTTAAAATATTTTGACTGTCAATAAAAAATATTTTTTACGGACAATTACTGTTTAACTATTCATTTTATTACTTTATTAACTCATATTGATGACCATGCTATAAATTTTATTTTTCTATATTTAGTTAAAGACTTCTGATTGCCTTTTTATAAATTAAATAAAATTGGTAATTTACATTTTAAGCATAACACAGTCTCTGTTAAAGCTGCATATGATTAAATAAAAAACATGTTTTTACTCACATCATCGTCATTGTACATGATTATTGGACCAACACTGATGTCAGAAACAGTTCTTTTGACATGAAGCTTCAAAACTTTCACACTCCTTTTGTGAATGAAAGCTGTACTGATAAATGTCAAAACTTAAACCATCATTTAATGGTAATAAAAAAATAATAATAATAATAATAATAATAATAATAATAATAATAATAATAATAATAATAATAATAATAATAATAATGATAACAATAATAACAATAATAATAATAATAATAATAACAAATTAATTAATTAAATCATTATCAATCAACACATTGACCTCAATCAATCCCTTCTCAACAGTACTTAATCAATATTACGCTCTACTACACTTTGATATTTATACCAATCCTCCATATGCGCTAAACTGGTTCCCATCCATATAGTTAACTTAACTATAATGCACCTCATTGACTTATATCTCTCTCAGTTCTCCCAGGTAAAAAATAATTGCACTGTTACTGTAAATAACTCCTGTTACCCATCACACGTTCACTTTAATATCACTGTCACTTACAGTGATAACGTCTTCATACATGTTTAATCCATCTTTGTCTTGTTTTGTCTGAGGCGCCCCTGTCCCCACAGTGGCCTTGACATGTTGTGAACTGAAACGGTCCCTGTCCCAGGATTGAGTTCCAGGCACACCATGTCGCACTGATGGGTCAAACAGCCACGTTATCTTGACAGTATTTCTTTTTCTTTGCTGCTATTATTAGCATTATTTAGTATTTTTGTGCTGCTATGTGAACCTATTGTTATTTTTGTCTGCTGAACAGTTTATTGATTTCCCTGTCTTATTATTTGTCACTCTTTGGTCTGTCTTAAATTATGTGTAATTCTTTTGAACCCAGTATATTGCCCTGTACTGCTGCAATACCTGAATTCCCCCTCTGGGGATCATTAAAGGATTATCTTATCTTTTCTTGTCTTATCTAATAATTTACTGAACACTCTTACTTTTCTAGTTCTTTCTAACTCTGCGGAGCCCTCTGGGTAATTTTTTGTTGGTGATTAATAAATAATTTTCTTTAATTTTTTCAGAAAAATGTGATTTGTTTCTTTTTTTTTTTTGCCTAAACCTGTACACCTGATTGTCTTGAGACTGCTCCTGAATAAATCCTCAATATTCTTGTTTATTTGAGGCAGGTTTTGTTCTTATTTAGAGCAAAAATAAAATAAGGATGAAGAAAAAGTTTAATTAAAAAAGTTGATATTTTGCCCGTCTGTCAGTGTGTGTCATGTCTAATCTTAATAATACAGTGATGCATTGACATTTCTGCTGCTTTAATTGCCCTTTTTCTTAATACAACACACACTTTTTATTCATTAAAGTCCAACAACACACAGACAGCTCTGACTGACATTAATGACTGACTTGTTTATAAAATAAATACCTGCTGTACAGCAGAAAAATCAAATCTGTCATTTCTAAATGATTTAATGTCTTGATCAGCAAAAATGCAAAAAGTATTTAGAGTCTTATTTTAGAAAACTGAATAAATAAATGTTTATTCTTACCTGAAACAAACAGTCTGGTTCCAGAGCCAAAGATGCCCTCCCCACAGTGAAATATTCTCATACAAAAACCTCTGCAGCTGAACCATCTGCTCCATAAACAGGAATCAAACATGAAACAGGTCTCTCTGATCCTAATCAACATGAACGCCCTTCTGTGGATCATTAAAATATTAATGTTTGAGTCTGATGCTCCAGTTTTAAGTTAAAAATGTTTAACCTGAAGCAGAGAGCTGGATGAATTAACATGAAGACTTATTCAGATATATTTGATCTCCTGAGGATAAACTCACATCATTTGTTTGTATGTTTTCATCACAGTCAGAAAAAAAAAGAAAATCTGTTTTCTGATTCACTATTTGAATTCATTCTGTTACATTTACAGAACAGTAAAGATCACAAAAAATCAGTTAATTTACACAGATATTAGACAATAAACATGAATGTTTAGCTGTAAAACCACTGACATTTCTTTCAGTCAATCAATCAACCTTTTTTTATAGCACCATATTTGTCTTTGTTGAAAATAAATTTATTCCAGATAAGGCCTTTGAGATATGGACTCTTAAGAGGGTCTTCATGTCTATATGGTTGTAAAGATAGTTACTATGGATGTAAAATTGATAACAACCATGGATAGAGACAATCTAATATTCAAATTAATATCTATCTATTAATATCTATAAATGTAAAATTTCCCTTATATGCCGTAAATGTCCAATAATTTGAACATATCATCTTTACAACATAAGATGCTTGGGTTTTTCCATAGTGGAGTGTGAGGTGAGAGAGCATTTATATAGCTTATTATTTTATGTGACAGTTTCCAAATACAAAGGCTGTTTAATACAACAGGGTTTGTAGATTCTTAAACCACTGCATTGATATCAATATATGATAAGTGCTCCAGGTTAAATAAATAAACATCCAAAGATTCTATTCTTCTCCATGATCATGAGGGGCTGGAAAACCAGGACTTAATTTGTGAAAGCTGAGCTGATAAAAAGTAATAGTAAAAGTTGGGAAGCTTCAGGTCACCAGATTCATATTTAACCAAACTTTAGGAGGTTTGGTTTTCCAAATGAAGGAGAATATCACGCTCTGTATTCTTTGAAAAAAATGATTGTGGTGAGATGATTGAAAGACTTTAAATACATATAAAAACCTGGGCAAAACTGACATCTTAACAGTGTTGACTCTTCCCATAAGGGAGATGGGTAATTGCCTTATTCTTCTCAAATCCTCTGATGTTTGGTTAATTATTGGTAGGTAGATCAAACCAAATCTGTCTTCCAATTGTATAGGGATAAAGATTTCTAAATATATTTCATATATTTATTAGACCAATTCCTCTCGAATTTACTTTTCAATGGACTGATATAAAAAAATCGACATTATCTGGGTTTTCCCCCAATTGAATTTATAATCTGAAAACTCCCCCAAATTTTTAAAAGGGTTAACATAACTGGTATTGAATTCAGAGGGTCATAAAGATATAACCAAATGTCATTGTATACAGTGATATGAGATGCTCCTCCTTTGCAGTTATTACTGTCATGATCCTGCCCTGAATTTAGTTAAGTTCTCTGTTTTGTTCTCATTTTCTGTCTTGTCTTCATGTTTCCTGTTTTATTTTGAAAATTCACCTATCTCATTGTTCCCTCATGTTTTACTTCCTGTCTGGTGTTGTCACACTTGTTCCCTGATTGTGCTTCCCCAGCTGTGTCTCATCACCCCCAATTATCTGGTGTATTTAACCCTCATGTCTCCTCTTGTCTTGTTGCTGGATTGTTGTACTTTCATGTCTCTCTCCAGCGTTAATTCCATAGTTATAGTCTTGTTCACGACCCTTTTTGTTTGGACCTTGTCTTTTGTCTTGTGCCTTTTTGGATACCTCTGCCTGAACCTACCTGCCTTTTTGTGTACAGATCTCTGCCTCGTCTGACTGTAACCTTTGTGTATCAAACCTGGACTGTAATAAAGACCCTGAATCTGCCCTTCAGACTCTGGTCGTCTGCTTTAGGGTGTTCTGTGCCTGCTGTTCACGACAATTACACCTTGAATTTTTTCACTGGATCTGATCAAAGCAGCTAAAGGCTCAATACTGATGGCAAACAGTGAAGGTGACAGCGGGCAACCCTGCCTCGTGCCTCTTGAAAGTCAGAAGGGTTCAGAATAGCTGGTATTAGCTGTAACAGTAGCCACAGCTGATTTACAAGGAATCTGTACCCAATGACAGAACTTTGATCCTAAATTAAATCTGTCAAGAGCAGCAAAAATAAGTTTCAGTTCAACCCTGTCAAATGCTTTCTCAGCATCAACGGAGAGAGCCACATTTGGAGAGTTGAGATAGTATGATGAAGAATACTAAAGTATCGACGTAAATTGTCAGTTGGTGTGTGACCCTCAACAAAGCCAGTTTGATCTGGATTAATAAGACGATGCAGAACTTGATGAAACTGCAATGCTAGGACCTTGGAAATCATTCATGATCAACATTGAGGATTGAAATTGGTCTGTAAGAGGAGCATAGACGAGGGTCTTTATCCTTTTTATGAAGGACTATGGAAACTAAATATAAAGACTGAAAAAGATATTCTTTCCTAAAAATGAATTGATCATGGAGAGAAAGGGAGGTAACATATTTAGCAAAATGTCTATAAAACTCAAAGGTAAACCATTTAAGCCTGGAGCGTTGCCATTTTAAGAGTAACCATTGCAGTCTGCAGATGTTCTGAGGAGATCTTTTTCTAAAGCACGTCTATCTTCTTCAGACAAGATAAGTAAAGTGACATTTTCCAAGAAAGATTTGCATATGTCTGGCTTATACTGGGATGTGGATGTATACAGTTACTGTAGTATGATTTAAATGCATCATTAATTTGAAGAGGATCCATAATAATAATAATAATAATAATAGTCTTTATTTTTAACTTTAAGAATTGTTCTGTCTTCTGATTCCTTCTTAATGCACCTAGCTAATAATTTGCCTGCCACTTCACCTTGATCCACATAAGATCATTTAGGTTTAATAAATGCCACTTCACAGATACATGTGTATTAATTTTATTTCATCTTAACTTCATCTATCTGCATTCAAATTTCAGGATCCTTACATCAACAATATTGCTTCTCAGGTTTAATGATATCATGCTCAATACATTTCAACTCATGTTTTGTTGTTTTTTTCATTGAAGATGAAAAAGATGTCACACACCCTCTAATGTAGGCCTTTATTGTGTCCCAGAATATTAAAGAACATCCTTAATAATATTGATGTGCATCAAAAATGTTACTGAGCATTCATATAAGTATTAAATTCCTCCTTTGAAAGCAACAGAATATTAAATCTCCATGGATCAAGACTTGATGTCAAATTTCCAAATTCTGTTTCTAAGATGAGTTTATAATCTTGAATATTAATTATGTGCATGTGAATAAAAGGACAAGACCCCCTCATCTGGGTGATGTATTCTCCAAACATCATAGAGTCCTAAATTTCTTGAGATATTAACTAAAGCTGTTGACATATTGGATAATGCAGTGGTTCCCAAACTTTTCACAGCCACTGACACTTTCAGACACTCGACCTCCAGCCATGTACCCCCTACTCTCAAGCACTTTCAGCAGCTAGAAAAAGAAATGTGTCTGTAAGCCTGCCACCACCCCCACTCCCACATTTAACATGCATAACATACAAATAACATCTCTTAAAGTGAGTTATTTCTCACAAAATAGATTTATTAACCAACAATTTCAGTGGGCAACACCAGTTCACTTATTAAAAAAAGAAATTTACATTTCTAGAACATATTCATTAATGAACTTGAAACTGTTACAAACTCACCACAGCTCTAATGAGAAGGGTGTCTGACTGAACATAATGTTACTATAAGAATCTTTGACAATTCAGGATGGATTTTCTTCTCTAAGATGCCTCACCAATCCAGCCTCCAGCCTCTCTGACAACACTTCAGGCCTTTATCAAAGCTCACCATACAAACATTTGCCAGATTGAACTTTAACTACTAAAACAACTGATTGAAACCTGACAGGTATTTGCGTACCCCCTACGTCACTTCGCGTACCTCTGGGGGTACGAGAACCCCAGTTTGGGAATCACTGGGATAATGAGTGTTTACTCTGAGATGACTTGTCCAATTTTACATCTTGAATGCAATTGATATCTCCTCCCAAAATATTGGAATTTCATACTAAAGCAACATTAGATAAATGTCATTAATAAAATGGGATCATCAAAATTAGGACTGTATGAATTAATTAAATAAACCTCTTCATGTGCTAAAAACCCTCTCACAAAGTATAAATATATCTACTATTAGAGTCAGATTGAATTTCTTCAGGGGAGAACGGTATGCTCTGATAAATAATAAAAGCTTCCTCTCTTGAAATAGATTTAAATGAGGAGTAGTAAAATTTTCCAGACCATCTAGATTTAAGCTGGTCATGAGCAGATGATAAGAGGTGAGTCTCTTGTAAATAAGCTATATCTATTTTACTTTCTTTAAGATATAACAGGATTTTCCTTGTTTAGCAGCACTCCCCAAACCTTTAACATTCTAACTTGTAAATTTAAGCATTATATGAAAATAATATGAAATGAGTAACTGAGGGCCTGAGATGCAATGCAACAACAAAAAACAAAACATAAATAAACAGCCACCCCACTATCCTCAGATACTCCCTGTGCATGTCCCCCTGTAAACAATGGAAGAGGTTCAGCATAGTGGACATCCTGTCCCTCCTCTGAAATATGACAATATCATCATTTACATTTGATCATATCCTTTATTTTCCAATGAAATCAACATTAATAAATAAAGTCAAACTCGCCAATTTAAGTACTGCATGCCACCAGGTCAGTGATGATGGTGAAAAAAGAGAGAATGAGAAAAGGACCATAAAAATAAAAAAATAAAAAGGCAAGAAAAAGACCCAGAAACATACAGATAATGTAATTTAAAGAGAAAACTACCAATTAGCCTACTGTCCAACCACCTAAGGTAACAGATCATAAACACTCTTGATTAGAAAAAAAGGAACTAAAAGTTTCTTCTATCAAAGTTTTGAATAAAAATACAAAACCCAAAACCAGTGAAGTTGGCACGTTGTGTAAATCGTAAATAAAAACAGAATACAGTGATTTGCAAATCCTTTTCAACTTATATTCAATTGAATACACTGCAAAGACTGGATATTTAATGTTTGAACTGAGAAACTTTATTTTCTTTTGCAAATAATCATCAACTTAGAATTTAATGGCAGCAACACATTGCAAAAAAGTTGGCACAGGGGCATTTTTACCACTGTGTTACATCGCCTTTCCTTTTAACAACACTCAGTAAACGTTTGGGAACTGAGGAGACCAATTTTTGAAGCTTTTCGGGTGGAATTCTTTCCCATTCTTGCTTGATGTACAGCTTAAGTTGTTCAACAGTCCGGGGTCTCTGTTGTTGTATTTTACACTTCATAATGCGCCACACATTTTCAATGGGGGACAGGTCTGGACTACAGGCAGGCCAGTCTAGTACCCGCACTCTTTTACTACGAAGCCACGCTGTTGTAACACGTGCAGAATGTGGCTTGGCATTGTCTTGCTGAAATAAGCAGGGCGTCCATGAAAAAGACGTTGCTTGGATGGCAACATATGTTGCTCCAAAACCTGTATGTACCTTTCAGCATTAATGGTGCCTTCACAGATGTGTAAGTTACCCATGCCTTGGGCACTAATACACCCCCATACCATCACAGATGCTGGCTTTTGAACTTTGCCCCTATAACAGTCCGGCTGGTTCTTTTCCTCTTTGGTCCGGAGGACACGACGACCACACTTTCCAAAAACAATTTGAAATGTGGACTCGTCAGACCACAGAACACTTTTCCACTTTGCATCAGTCCATCTTAGATGAGCTCGGGCCCAGCGAAGCCGGCGGCGTTTCTGGGTGTTGTTGACAAATGGCTTTCGCTTTGCATAGTAGAGTTTTAACTTGCACTTACAGATGTAGCGACGAACTGTAGTTACTGACAGTGGTTTTCTGAAGTGTTCCTGAGCCCATGTGGTGATATCCTTTACACAGTGATGCCGGTTTTTGATGCAGTACCGCCTGAGGGATCGAAGGTCACGGGTATTCAATGTTGGTTTTCGGCCTTGCCGCTTACGTGCAGTAATTTCTCCAGATTCTCTGAACCTTTTGATGATATTACGGACCGTAGATGATGAAATCCCTAAATTCCTTGCAATAGCTCGTTGAGAAATGTTGTTCTTAAACTGTTGGACAATTTGCTCACGCATTTGTTCACAAAGTGGTGACCCTCGCCCCATCCTTGTTTGTGAATGACTGACCATTTCAGGGAAGCTGCTTTTATACCCAATCATGGCACCCACCTGTTCTCAATTAGCCTGTTCACCTGTGGGATGTTCCAAATAAGTGTTTGATGAGCATTCCTCAACTTTCTCAGTCTTTTTTGCCACTTGTGCCAGCTTTTTTGAAACATGTTGCAGGCATCAAATTCAAAATGAGCTAATACTTGCAAAAAATAACACAGTTTACCAGTTACAACATTAAGTATCTTGTCTTTGCTGTGTATTCAATTGAATATAGGTTGAAAGGGATTTGCAAATCATTGTATTCTGTTTTTATTTACGATTTACACAACGTGCCAACTTCACTGGTTTTGGGTTTTGTAAAAGCTGGCGATGACGGTAGCCTAGTAGTTTCAGTCTTAATCGTTCTTTCATTTTACTCTCGCAGATGGCAGAGTAAAGGCTTGATTACCTGGTCATAGTAAGTCTTGGCCTCTTTAGCATCAGTAAATGTCACTGTGGACTCCTGATGAGTAACCATCAGCATGCAAGAGTGCAGGAGACCACATTTGACCTGCGCGTCCTTCAGCAGAGTTTTGATGTCTTTGACTGCAGCTCTCTTCTTCAGCAAGTCAACCAAGAGATCTGGGAAAATCTGTATTCTCTTCCCCTGAAACCACTTCCCCAGTGAGTTTCATGATGATCCTTTTAGTCTCCAGGATGAATATGCTCCTGGACAAAATGGGGATTGGGGGCTGGTGCGATGAGCAATATTCATCCATGGTTGTTGAGAAGAAGTATTTTAAATTCTATTCTAGATTTTGTTAAAGAAAATGCAGAGAAGCTAATACAGGAGTAATGTGGTCTCTTCTCCTAGTTCTAGTCAGTACACGTGCATTTTGAACCAGCTGAAGAGTCTTAAGAGACTTACTGGGACAGCCTGAAAGGAAAGAATTAATCCAGTCTAGAGGAAACAAAAGCATGGACTAGCTTTTCAGCATTACTCTGAGACAGGATAGGCCTGATTTTAGTGATATTATGGGGACAAAAAAGGCTGTTCTTGAAATGTATTTTATGTGAGAGTTGAAGGATAAATCCAGATCAGATAGAATCTCAGGATTTCTAACAGTTGTGCTCGGTGCCGGCTAATACCATCTAGGGCACTTAAATCATGAGAAAAGGTTTCTCTAAGGTGTCGGGGGCCCAGAACAATGACCTCTGTCTGTCTGAGTTAAGAAGAAGAAAATTTCTGGTCATCCAGGTCCTAATGTCCTTTAGACACACTTCTAGTTTAAATAACTGATCTGTTTCACCTCTTAGTGGCTGACTGTCTTCTTTATAACTTGATGGAGTAGGTGGTTCAGTCTAGTTGTGCACTCTACCAACAGTCAAAGAGGGTCAAGCTCAGCTCCGACTGTCACATATCAATGTGTTCATGGGCAAGACACTTGACCCAAGTTGCTCCAACTGCAGCGTCAGTGGTGTGTTAGTGGGTCTGATCAAGAATAATGCTCTTTTTATTTATATGGGCTTTCATTATAACAACAAGAAACAAAGGAAATATTGGTTAGTTCGACTTTAAAATTGATTATACAATCATTTTAATGTTTATGTCAATGTTTCAAATGTGGACAATTATGTTTTCTATCCTGTTTGACTTAAGCCAAGACTCTTCCTCTAAACAAATCCCTCAGATTATAATAATGTTTAATGAGGTTAAATTCCTCTCTCTGCTCTGAGCCTCACTGCTCTACTTTAACACCTGTTCATCTGAAGGTTTTTGTTCAGCCTCCTCACATCATCTCTCACTGTGCATAGCCCGATTTCAGACAGAAGCAGTAATATGTGGCTGAGTGAGAGGGTTTCACCCTCTGAATCTGAAGCTTGTAGGTGCTCTTTGTTTTTACAGCTGAGAAATCATTTCTCTGAGGATGGTTAAAATAATTTTTTTCTATAGCACCATCACTCAGACCAAACCTCAAAATCACTCTGAATGTGTCTGCGTCTTTTTTCTGTAACCAGAACAAGTAACCATAAGCACACTGGTTAGTGCCTCCACAGGTGAAGGAGACTTTCTCTCCGGTTCTCCTGGTCAGAGACAAACTGTCCTGTTTGAGCTCTGCTGCCGTGGTAACCAGGGCTGTGGACAGACAGACAGATGGAGGTCAGTGAAACATCACCTGTAAACACCAAACCTGTTGATGAGGTCCCATCATAACACCTCAGTTTAATAACATACTACAGTCATGTCACTGAGACGGGGCTGCTTCACTGACTGGGCTCTGATTGGCTGAAAACACCCACCTGAGCACACGCAGCACAGAGCCACCATGAGAAGCATGTTGAGTTTCCTCTGATGAACCCGAGGAGAAGTGAGGACGAATCAGGACGAGCTGTCTGATCAGACGGAGCCTGCTGCTCACAACTCCCATCAGCCACTGCTGCACACTGATAAGACCCTGGTGGTGATTGACAGCTGGGCTGTGGTTTCCTGCAGAGTCTGAGGCTTTAACGTGGAGCGGGGGCGGAGCTAAGGACAAACAAACTGAACTTGGTTACCATGGAGACTCGGCCTGTTTCCTGTGCAACAGGCTCTGGTTTGATTCTTAAATTCATCACCAACTCTCATTTAGGCCTTTAAAATCACAGAGGTTCCCCTTATTTATAAAGTAAGGAGCTATTTTTTATTCAACTGAGCAAAATCCAAGACCTAAAACGAAGCTCCAACTTCATGACAGCTCGATGTCTCTGTCTAAGAAAAGTCTCTGTCTGACTTCCCCTCTGTTGCGGTCGGACATCCGGTGTCGTCGGTGTCAAGCATTCAGTCATACTTCAGCGTCTTTTTGCATTAAGGCTTCGTCTCACTGGACTTTTATTTATGCATCACCTTCTTGTATTTGTGTTGCAGCTTTTGTCTGCTCTGTTAATGCAAAGTGTTCTGTATCTGTATTTGTGTGACTCTTCTCTGCCGCCGTAATAATGAAGTCAAACTACAGAAAAACAGACATAATCACAACAGTAATAAACCAGAGCAGCATAAAGACACTTCAGCCCAGCTAAGACCAAAGACAGTGATGCAGCAAGACCGTTAGAGAAGGTCACATGGCACGGTCCAGCTGTGTGAACTGAGCCAAAGGTCAGGTCAAGGTCAAGCTGAAGGTGCTGACTGTGATTCATTTTGTTGAATCTCCAGCAGCTGGTCTGATCAGGTAGGGCACGTCATGAACACAGACACACTGCACACAGTCTGGAGCAGTGGACCCTGCCTTTTTCTGACCATTTGATTAAAAAAATCTTAATTCTTCTCTTTAAAATTTGCTTTACTCAGGACAGCTGACAGGTCACTATTTTATGTAGATTGTATTTTTCTTTTCAAGTGTTACAATATTCTAAAAGAAGCCCCAGTCGACTTCAAATTAGAGCATTTATGTTTTCTGGCTGAAAACATAAAAAATATCACTTATAATGTGGTAACTTTTTTTGCTTTAAAAAAAAAAATTCTGGAAAAATGTTTGAACCACATCAATCCCTGAGCAGAGATTTTATTGTCAATGAGGGACATTTTCCTGGTTAAATAAAGGCTAAAAAATAAATAAATGATGTATAAAATAGTCAAATATTTTGATATTTATCACTGACAATTCACGATACGGTTTGATTTTTTTAATGAGTTGGAAGTCAGCTGATTTGTAAAAACATTTTAATGATGCAGTTTTCTCTTTATTTTCTAAACAACATCCAAATCATCAGCTTCAGTTTAATCATGCATGGTATTCACTGCAGTGGAATACATTTCATAACTTTTAGGTCGTAGTACAATCAGTATATCATCTCATAAATCCAAATTGGATAACAAAGGGGGAAATGCTCCATGACCTTCAGGAAGAAGTGTTAAATCCTTCTGTTCTCAAAGAAACAAGACAGGTCAGAACAGATATTCTAATTTAATAAGGTGTAAAAAACACCTTTATGCAGATTTTAAAAATACATTTCATGTATATTTTTTTCTGTGGCCAAAAATTCATCTGTCCACTCCAGTGGATGTTTTGCACTAAAGGGTATATTCTATGTATTATTTATGAATTAATATTTCACCTAATTCTGTAGTTTTTTCTTTTAATTTTTAGTGTAATTCACAAATAAATAATTTAATTAAACAGCAAAAATCAGATTTTGCATTTTATTTTATTGCTAACATTTCATCTATTGGTTTATATAAGAGCAGAGGCCCATGTGAGGAAAGCCTCTGAGTGTGCAGGGGGACGGTGCATGTTTGTTTATTTGTTCTAAACTGTCTAAAGTTTGTGTTTTTACAGTGTAATTACACTTACTCTAATTACTTTAATCTCTAAAATGTCATGTTTTCCCTCAGAGACTTCGGGCCAGCAAGAGCTACAGGGTGACAGAGAAAATTCCAGAAGGGAGAGTCAGAGTCACATGTTATTTTTTATTTTTGTCATTTTCATATAATTTACTCTTAATAAATGTTTGTTAAATATACGTGTTTGTGGATCCATTCAAAGTTCCATTAAATTACTCTTTATACCGTTGATGCATGGAGTCCATAGGGGACAGATGGATTATTCCCTCAAAATCTAGAAATGTAACAAGAAAAATAAATAACAACACCAAAAAACCTTTTTGGTCATAATTTTAACTTATTTGAAAGAAAAAACAAACATTTAAAAAATGATTCCATTGCGATTTAAGAAGTCATCAAATCTCAGCATTTTCGTGACATTAAAGGTCTACAGAGGAGCAGCCTTTTTTATTTTATTTTATTTTATTATCAATGTTAATATTCCTATACAGTATATAAACCTATTCTATACATTTTTATTCATCTCTTTACTCGACAGTGTGTGACAGTACTATGGTCTGTTCAGCTCAAAAACCTTCATGCTGTCGCCCCCTAGTGTCTGAACAACAAACTGCTCCAAACACTTTTTCTGTTTTTAATCACTGACATTATTTCAACTCTAAAAATAAACACTCAAAGGTAGCTCTAAGTTGGACTCATCTCTCATTACATGAATAAAGATTTGATTTGATTATCCAGCAGCATTATTATCACATCTTAAAGCAGACGGTTTTCACCACAGAGGATTGAAACTGATTTTTCATTTTCCTGAGCTTCAAAACTGGTTGTTTCTCTCTCCCTCCTCCATTAATGCTTTTGATCTGCAATGCATGATGGGACATGTTGCTGTTTTTCCCAGTTTTCTGTGTGACAGTACAGTCATAGACTGGGCAGGGTGGGCTGTTGTGTGTAGTTTAACTCATCATGACTAAAGACCAGAGGGAGCCATGGGATGATTTCTGAACTGAAAAACAATCCCACATTCATGAGGACTCACTCGGTTTTTCTCAGATGTTTAACAATGACATTTAGGAATGAAGTTAGCTGAACCAACCAGGCAGGTTTTTGTACCATTACAGCAGCAGAGGTGATAAGGTCCTACTTTAGTGAATACAGGCTCCCACAGATCCTTAAAAGCCTTAAACTAGATTTTAGAAAAGTAAGGTCTTCTAAAAGTCTTATTTTTTAGGTACCAATGTGACAGAGTAGTAGAGACTGTGCACATAACATACAGGATATTGAGGGTCTCACCTTGTGTGGACAGCCTGGGTTCAGATCCAGTCCCAGGTCCATTTGCCAGGATCAGATCGAGCTCTTTCTCCCTCCCCTCCTTTGGAGACACTCTGATCTGACTGGGGGGGGGGGTGTTACAGGACACAGGGTGGACTTTCAGAACAGTAATGGCATCTGCCTGTGATGAGGAAAAACACACATGTGGGTGGAGCCTGAATAGCTATGACATCATAAACTATCCTTCCCTCTTTCCAAGTTTATCTACTGACTGTTCACTATCAACAAAGGCCAAAATTGTCCAACTCAGCTGAGAAGTAGGAATTCTGTTGTAATGACCTCTCTAATAACACCTTCATGATATGTTACATAAGACTGATAAAGAAGAACGAGCTCACCTGATCACATTTTTACATTTAAGCACATATTTAAGGTTCTCACTGCTCTGTAACATATTTGTATGACAACTGTAGCTCAGTTTACAGATTCAGATTAATGATACAAAACAGATTATTACTTTAAGATGCTGTTTCTTTTTTGTTGGTCTCTGGTTGGAGGGTCCATACCAGACATGAAGATAATTAATAAAAGCTTAAATTATA
The DNA here is from genome assembly GCA_037902135.1 of Cetoscarus ocellatus. NCBI lineage: Eukaryota > Metazoa > Chordata > Actinopteri > Labriformes > Labridae > Cetoscarus > Cetoscarus ocellatus. The sequence goes on from JBAMNC010001291.1 coordinate 118,414, forward strand.
TTAACTGCAATGTAAAGCTATCTGATGTAAGAATTGGCACATTAGTGCATTAACATATGCAAAAACCGTGTCATAAATTCTCAAAGAAGGAAGTTTCAATCTTATTATTTTTCATTCAATTTATTGACTGCATTTTAAATATTTTTAGGCTCCATCTGTAAAAAAAAATCAAGCTCTTTGTCCACTGACAGTTTATCAAACCATTCTGTGACTTTTCAGAATAAACCTTTAAGACCTTTTCTGATGCAGTTTTATCTTTTGTCTGAAGCCTGTAGCACAAGTTAAATTACAGGACCCACAACGAAAACAAGCAAAGATAAAGTTTACCTACATCTCTCTCCAAACTCACATAGAGTAAAGAAATCAAGTGCCTTTATTTATGAATATATTATACAGTGGCTTGCAAAAGTATTCATACCCCTTGAAGTTTTCCACAGTTTGTGACATTATGACTACATACAGAATATATTGGGTTGGACCTTTATGTAAAAGGCCAACACAAAGTGGCACATGATTGTGAAGCAAAAAGGAAATTAGACATGATTAAAATTTTTTATAAATAAAACACTGAGAAGTGTGGTGTGCAAAAGCATTCAGCCCCCTTTTCTCCGAGTGCATCCAGCTGCCTTCAGAAGCTGCCTGATTAATGCTAAATGATTGAATGTTGACCTTATGACTAAATAAGAGTCCACTTGTGTTTAATCTAATCTCAGTACAAATACAGCTGTCCTGTGACGGCCTCAGAGGGTTGTTGAGAGAATATTGGGGAGCAAACAGCGTCATGAAGTCCAAGGAACACACGGACAGGTCAGGGATAAAGTTTTAAGCAGGGTTGGGCTATAAAAATGTATCCCAAGCTTTGAACATCTCACAGAGCACTGTTCAACTGCAGAGATCCACAGCTCAGGTGGGGAATCTGTCCACAGGACAACTATAAGTCTGCACTGCACAAATCTGGCCTTTATGGGGAGGAGAGGTGGCAAGAAGAAAGCCGTTGTTAAAAGAAGTCATGTGGGGGACACAGCAAACATGTAGAAAATGGTGCTCTGGTCAGATGAGACAATAATTGAACTTTTTGGCCTGAATGCAAAACAGTATGTGTTGCAGAAAACTAACACTGCACATCACTGTGAACTCACCATCCCCACTGTCAAACATGGTGGTGGCAGCATCAGGCTCTGAGAGTGATTCTCTTCAGCAGGGACAGGGAAGATGGTCAGAGTTGAAGGGGGGATGGATGGAGCCAAACACAGGGCAGTCTTGTGGGAAAACCTGTTGGAGTCTACAAAAGACTTGAGACTTGAACAGAGGTTCACCTTCCAGCAGGACGACCCTAAACATAAAGCCAGGGCTACAATGGATTGGTTTAAAACAAAACACATTCATGTGTTAGAGTGGCCCAGCAAAGTCCAGACCTAAATCCAACTGAGAATCTGTGGCAGGATCTGAAAACTGCTTTCCTTCAACTGTATAAATAATCTGTCTTCTCTTTACCATTTCATCTATTAATACTTGTGTGAGCCTGTATGAGCCTGTGGACAAACTTCAATCGACGTACTTTTCCTGTTCTTAGCATATTGCTTTGGTGCTGTACATCTAGGTCTCCACTTTAGTGTGTTATATTGAATGGTCAAGCAGTGGTACCTTATGTGATTAGTTCCCTCTCCTCTTGTAAGATGCATGCACTTTAAGATATGAATACTTCTCAAACATATGCTTAGTATTATCTTCCTGTCTCCTTTTTGTATTTTTGTACCTTTTTCATTTACTTCTATATTGGTACTATTCGTTTACTTTTATAATTTTTTTTTAATTTGTCTAATTTAATTAAGTACCATTTTCCCTCTTGTGTTTGTCAGGTGTCATGATGTAGGGTTGTGGGTGGGGGGGTTTCCATGTTTGTATACATGTTTGTATTTATGTTCTCTTGCTTAATGTTTCTTTATAAAATGAAAAAAAAACTATGAAATCAGTTAGAAAAAAACATCTGCAAACTACTGTTCACAAATGCTCTCCATCTAATCTGACTGAGCTTGTGCTGTTTTGCCAAGAAGAATGAGCAAAAATTTCAGTTTCCAGATGTGCTAAGCTGGTAGAGACAAACCCCAAAAGGCTTGAAAAAAGCAGTTGAACAAAGTATTGACTCAGGGGGTTGAATGCTTTTGCACACCACACTTCTCAGGGTTTTTTTATTTGTAAAGAAAAAAAAAAAAGATTAAACTCATGTTGAGTTTTCTTTCTACTGCACAACTGTCTGCCACTTTGTGTTGGTCTTTCACATAAAATTCCAATCAACTATATTTCTGATTGTGGTCGTCATCAACTTCAACATCAACTTTAATTTGTTTGTCATTGTTTCTATCACACAATCACCATGAAGTCTTGCCAATCACCCATGATCACTGCAGGAACTCTTCGTCTCTTTGTCTTTCAGAGTCAGATATATTTACAGCTGTTTTCAGAGCACTGGTGGATGAGTGCACAAAAACAGGATTAACAGTGAGTTCACCTCAGGCCTTACTTTTTCATTCATCACAGCCCTGACTGAGAGCCTGAGTGTAAAGTCTGCACAGTCAAGGTACACTGATGAATTTGAGAGGATCAGGTCATTCTTTCAAAATAAAACACCCTTCTGTCTCTAATAATAAAAAAGTGTTATTAAATTGATTATTTCTACTTCTCTACAGCACAAATAATCCATGCCCCAGTGCAGGTCAGGCCCAGTGGTCCAGGACTTTGGGACTGGATAACTATGTCATCAAAACCTGGTACTGTAACCATGAGAGGTGAAACCCTCGAGCAGCGAGTCTGCTCTGAAGCACAGTGTAACACTTTTTACTGCTCCCCAGGAGAGAGGGCCTGCAGATAAAAGTTCCACGGTACCACCTCCTCAGGATTTAATCATCTAAATATGATTATGGGCTGCTCAGTGGTGTAGCAGGTTGTGCCCCTGCCTCACAACAAGAAGGTCTCTGTTTTGACTCTCTGGTCAGTCAGGGCCTTTCTATGTGGAGATTGCATGTTCTCCCTGTGCATGTGTGGGTTTTCTCCAGGTGCTCTGGTTTCTCTGCAGATGATTGTCTTTTGTTCCTGTCCACATCTGAACACCCCTGACAGAGTTTCTGAACATCCCCATCAGCAGATGTTTTCATAAATATTTGTAATCACTGACCTAAAATGCTGAAACACTCATAACAAAACACTCATAAATAAATAAATAAATAAATAAATAAATATATATATTTATAAATACTAACTACCAGCTAAATATATACTAGCTTCAGTCTGGTGAGGGTGCAGGATGGAGCAGGGTGCAGTACTTCAGAGGAACCCCCAGGCCGACCAGAGGAGCCACCACGCTGAGCCAGGACAGAACGTAATTAACTACTCTGCAACAAAAATACACGTTTTCCTACTCAGGGGGATCACACAAGCTTCCTTCTTCCTCTGAAATGTTTACAAAAAACAAGTCGGTATTTTTCAAATCACCATTGTTGATGTTACACTGCCTGGCCAAAAAAAAAACAGTCGCCATCAAAAAAAAAAGGTCACACACTCTAATATTTCATTGGACCACCTTTAGCTTTGATTACAGCACACTTTCGCTGTGGCATTGTTTCGATAAGCTTCTGCAATGTCACAAGATTTATTTCCGTCTAGTGTTGCATTAATTTTTCTCCAAGATCTTGTATTGATGATGGGAGAGTCTGACCATTGTGCAAAGCCTTCTACAGCACATCCCAAAGATCCTCAATGGGGTTAAGGTCTGGACTCTGTGGTGGCCAATCCATGTGTGAAAATGTCTCATGCTCCCTGAACCACTCTTTCACAATTTGAGCCCCATGAATCCTGGCATTGTCATCTTGGAATATGCCCGTGCCATTAGGGAAGAAAAAATCCATTGATGGAATAACCTGGTCATTCAGTATATTCAGGTAGTCAGCTGACCTCATTCTTTGGGCCATAATGTTGCTGAACCTAGACCTGACCAACTGCAGCCTCACTGTTTAGTGGTTTTCTTAAGGCTACACAGCTGTTCAGTCCCAATCCCTTGAGCTCCCTTCACATTGTGCGTGTGGAAATGCTCTTACTTTCACTATTAAACATACCCCTGAGTTCTACTGTTGTTTTTTTTTAATTTGATTTGGCCAAAGGTTTAAGTGATCGCCGATCACGATCATTCAGGATTTTTTTCTGATCACATTCTTCCTCAATGGTGATTGATGGCTCCCCACTATCCTTCCAGTTTTTAATAATGCCTTAGATGTTTTCTCTGCTTGATGCATGCCAATGATTTGACCCTTCTTAAACAGACTAACATCTTTTCCATGACCACAGGATGTGTCTGATATGTTTTTTTGGGAAATTTGAAGCTACTCATTGCATCAGCTGGGGTTAAATAACTTGTTGCCAGCTGAAAGATAATCACCCATGCACTAATTATCCAATAGGAGGCTCGTACCTATTTGCTTAGTTAAATCCAGGTGGCAGCTTTGTTTTTTTTAGACAGGCAGTGTATAATCAACGACATTTTCTAACGTTACAGTGTCAAGCAGTGTTTGCTAGTCAGTAACATAAGTATAGCCAACTAGTTTAATGTCCACATTCTTCCTTTTCAGAGGAAATTTCAGCAATTTTGAAAAAATTATCGCAATTATAATGTTCCTACACATGTGCATAGAATATGGGTCACATTTGAATTTATCTATATTAATATATTAATGTAAAAAATGGAAACTATTGGTAAGTAGTTACTAGAAATTGCAGCTAAGCATTTCCATTTAGATGACCCATCATGCTTTGTTTGGAACTATTCGGCTGCTACATGAACCACGTGATCCTCTCAAGTTCTGACCCCACAGTGATGCAACTCTCTCTTTCCACAGCTCTTAGTTCACACAGCTGGACCGTGCCATGTGACCTTCTCAAATGGTTTTGCTGCATCACTGTCTTTGGTCTTAGCTGGGCTGAAGTGTCTTTATGCTGCTCTGGTTTATTACTGTTGTGATTATGTCTGTTTTTTTGTAGCTTGACTTCATTATTACGGTGGCAGAGAAGAGTCACACAAATACAGATACAGAACACTTTGCATTAACAGAGAAGATGAATGCAAAAGCTGCAACACAAATGCAAGAAGGTGATGCATAAGTAAAAGTCCAGTGAGACGATGCCTAAAGGCAAAAAGACGCTGAAGCATGACTGCAAGTGTCCACACCGGATGTCCGACCGCAACAGAGGGGAAGTCAGATGGAGGCATCTTCATTTAGGGCTTGGATTTTGCTCAGATGAATAAAAAATAGCATCTTTTTTTTTTTTTAATAAATAGGGGGAACCTCTGTGATTTTAAAGGCCTAAATGAAAGTTGATGATGAATTTAAGAACCAAACCAGAGCCTGTTGCACAGGAAACAGGCCGAGTCTCCATGGTAACCAAGTTCAGTTTGTTTGTCCTTAGCTCCGCCCCCGCTCCACGTTAAAGCCTCAGACTCTGCAGGAAACCACAGCCCAGCTGTCAATCACCACCAGGGTCTTATCAGTGTGCAGCAGTGGCTGATGGGAGTTGTGAGCAGCAGGCTCCGTCTGATCAGACAGCTCGTCCTGATTCGTCCTCACTTCTCCTCGGGTTCATCAGAGGAAACTCAACATGCTTCTCATGGTGGCTCTGTGCTGCGTGTGCTCAGGTGGGTGTTTTCAGCCAATCAGAGCCCAGTCAGTGAAGCAGCCCCGTCTCAGTGACATGACTGTAGTATGTTATTAAACTGAGGTGTTATGATGGGACCTCATCAACAGGTTTGGTGATTACAGGTGATGCTTCACTGACCTCCATCTGTCTGTCTGTCCACAGCCCTGGTTACCACGGCAGCAGAGCTCCAACAGGACAGTTTGTCTCTGACCAGGAGAACCGGAGAGAAAGTCTCCTTCACCTGTGGAGGCATCGATCATTGTGATCAAGATTTCTTTTACTGGTTACAGAAAAAAGACGCAGACACATCCAGAGTGATTTTGAGGTTTGATATAAGAGATGGTGCAATAAAAAAAGAGCTTTACAATCATCCTCAGAAAAACGACTTCTCAGCTGTTAAAAAACAGAGCAGCTGTGAGCTTCAGATTCAGACGGTGAAACTCCCTCACTCAGCCACATATTACTGCCTCTGTTGGATTCAGGTCTCTGCACAGTGAGAGATGATGTGAGGAGGCTGAACAAAAACCTTCAGATGAACAGGTGTTAAAGTAGAGTAGTGAGGCACAGAGCAGAGAGAGGAATTTAACCTCATTAAACATTATTATGATCCCGTTAAGATTTATGGAGAAGCATCTTGGCTTAAATCAAACATAGAAAATTTAAATTTCCATATTTGAAACACCAATAACACAGTTAAAATAATTGTGTAATCCATTTTAAAGTCTAACTAACCAATATTTTCTTTGTTTGATGTTGTTTTTATATCAGAAAGCCCATGTAAATAAAATGAGCAGTATTCTTAATCAGACCCATTTACACACCACTGATGCTGCTGTTGTAGCAACTCATGTCCAGTGTCTTTCCCATGGACACATGGATATGTGACAGTCAGAGCTAAGCTTGACCCTCTTTGACTGTTGGTAGAGTGCACTACTAGACTGAACCACCTTCGCCACCAAGTTAAAAAGAAGACAGTCAGCCACTAAGCCAGTGGGTCCTTACCTTTTTTAGTCTGTGACCCCATTTTGACATCACAATTTTCTGGGGACCCCACAGACATTTTTTTTCTAGAATTAGTTTTTCATTATATTTGTTATACTGTGTTGCAAATACAAAGTAGCCAGGATTAGTGCACAAAGTGACAATTTTATTTTCCCTGATCAGGATATTGGCTTTATTTACAAGGCTGAAAATTAATACTGAATAAACAATCTCTCTTATAAGGAATTATGAAACAAAAAGCAACTGCATTATCTTAAAACTCGCCACAGTGAAGATTTGACATATCCATGTCTAGGAAACAAGTAGTGAAGTGCTCTTCTAGGCGTTTCAGGTGGCTGCACATCTCCTTTGTGGAGCACTTACCGATGCTGTTGTAGAGATTGATCTCTCTATCCATGGATGTATTGATTAAACATCAATCGTAACTATCTTTACATCCATTTTTGGTCTCAGCCCCTACAACTTTGAAACTTTGGATATCTGTGTCAGACCATAAGCTGGTTTTATTTAGTGTTGTTTTATTGTTTTTACCTGTTTTAACTGTATTTCCTCCTAGTGTTGTGTTTTTCCTCCTTTTTCTGCCAGCTGCTCTTCTGAGCTTTTTTCTGCATGTCATTTTAATGCCACGTCTCAAGCCCTGGGTTGGTGTCAGGGGTATCGCCCTTAGTTGGTTTTATTCTTATCTTTTCGACAGAACCTTTGTGGTCACCATATGTAACCACTCCTCCTCTACCTGTCGTATTGCCTGTGGTGTACCGCAGGGTTCTATTTTAGATCCACTTTTATTCTCTATTTAAATTCTTCTACTGGTGAAGTCATACAACACCATAATCTGTCTTTCCACTGCTATGTGGATGACACACAGATATACCTCCCACTGAGACCTGATGACCCAAAATGCCTAGCTGCTGATTTTAACTATCATATTAAAAGTTGGATGGCCCAAAATTTCCTGCAGCTTAATGAATCAAAGTCAGAAATCATACTCTTCAATTACTCAAACCCAAATATCACACAGATAAACAGCACCCTCGGTCCAAATGTAGGTGTAATTTTTGACTCCAACCTCACCTTTGAACAGCACATCAAGGAAACAGTCCAGTCATGTGTCATTCAGATCAGCTGATTTAGAAAAGGTCATCCATGCATTCATCTTCTTCAGGTTAGTTTACTGTAACTACCTCCTCTCCGGTATCTCCCATAAATCACTCTCACGTCTCCAACTGTTTCAGAACGAAGCAGCTCAGCTTTTAACTGGTTTTAACAGAGGGCATCACAACCCTCCTGTCCTTGCTCTGCTCCACTAGCTTCCTGTCCATTTTCAAATTGATTTTAAGATTTTACTGATCACTGTTAAAGCCCTTACAGGTCTGACCCCAAACTACTTATCTGCACTATTGATTCCTTATGAGCCTCAGATCTTCGGGCTGGGGTCTCCTGGCTGTCCCAAAGTCGAGGTTTAACACTAAAGGTGATCAAGCTTTTTCTATCAGAGCTCCTTGACTTTGGAACACCCTGCCCGAAGAGAAAAGGCGCTGAATCATACCGCTTTCATAGTAAAATTAGCGGGTCAATGCAGGTTTTTTCAACACGGGTTAACCTGCTAACAATCAGCAAGTGACTCCTTTCCCACTGGCAGCAGACCCGGGTCAGACGAGCTGTGTGGCTGTTTTTTTCCTTTGGTGCATCAAGCTGATGTCATCATCAGCGCATTGAAACACGACCATGTAAGCAATGGAAAGGAGCATGGAAGCCGTGGACACAGCGGTCAACTGTTTTCTATACTCTGTACTTTTGTCCGTCTTAAAAAATGTACAAACTAGGAGCAGACTGTTAAAGGTTTTGTTCTGTTTGGAAGAAGGCACAAGTCCAGATTAGATCGGTTAGCAAACCATTTATTGACAATATGTGAAACAATACAAAAGTTAGTAAAAATCACTCAGCTGCTGAGCGCTCTGTTCGGCACCTCCAGACAAAGTGTGCAGCTTCAACTCCCCCTTTTCTGCATGGTGTAACATAACATTTTATACACAGCAAATGGGTGGGACAGTTCTAGTTTTCCTCACAACAGAATATTTTGACAGTTGAAGTGTGATAAATCTCGCAGTTGTTTTCCTTACCCAGGTCGGTTCGACCTGAACTGAATGTCTGCATTTAATGTTAACTGCTGGTATGAGTATGCAGCCACTAGGGAGTCAAAGCTCGGCGAGGTTGTTTTCCTTTCGACACATTCTCACACATCCAAATAAGAAGAACCAAGGTACAACACAAGATCTTATACACTTCAAGCTTAGGAGATGACATCATAGGTAATGTTGAATCAAACCTTGTGACTGATTTCATAAGATATGTCTGCCATGAAAAGGTCAATCACAGTACAGGGGGTTAACAGTAGGTACTTTCACTTCAGCTAAGTCAGCGTAATAGCAGGAACTAAAAATATCAGACAGGAAACAAGAGCACAGTTCATTTTGTAAAATGTAACTTTCTTAGCTGAAGCAGTAGAAACATGAAATCTTTGAGTCAGTGTTAGCGTAAATTGATATTTCTGGATAAATGTTAGCATTAACTCGTAAATAATTATAACAGACTGAATGACATTTGAGTGCTGATGACGGATGGAATTTGTTGCTGAGATGGCAAAGAGTCACGTAAGTTACAGATGGAGGGGACCGGCACGATGTTATGCCATGGGCATGTTACGCAGATGTCTGTGTAAATTAGCGGGTTGACCCGGTTGTGATGTTCCCACTGAAGCTGATCGGAGGCTAGCCAATAAAAACCTGTGTTGCTTGCAGGATCAGTCGATATGCCAATTCGACCCTTTCAAACTGCTGACAGGAGCCGATTGTTACCTAGTTTAAACAGGTTTTTTGGCCAGCCTAAAAGGGGTATTAGTGACATCTTTTAAATTGCATCTTAAAACTCACTTTTTTAGACTTCCTTTCACATGATGCTTGTTTACTGCTTACAGACTTGTTGATCAACCTTGTTAGTTATTTATTTCATTTATTTCATTTATTTTATCTAAATACTTATTTTACAATTACTTAGTTAACTATTTTTAATCTCTTCTGTTATTATTCCCCTCACTGCTTTCTTATCATATTAGTCCTGTTTCTACCATCCTCTCATGTTTTAATATACTTTATTTGTTTATTTATTTATTATTTATTTATTATTTATCTTTTAACCATCCTCTATCTACCCTCTTCTTTCAATCTTCCTGATTTAATGTACAGTAAACTATCAACTGTCATCAATTTATCTAGTATCTATAATCAATTATCTACTTATTTTCTTATCTTCTCCTGATCATTATATATACAACAAAATATCTTCTTTACTAATGGTACTCTTATGTACATATTGACATTTTAGCCTGTACTAATGTAGTATATTTCTATAGTTCTTCAGCCATCTCCAGTTTACCATTTTCTCTCTTTTTGTTGTTTTATTTTTCATGAACCTCTGTGCCTTTTCCTCTGAACTCTTTTGGTCTCTGTTTGACCTGATTGTTGATCTATTGTCTCAAGAGTTCTGCTTTTTTCTACCTTTGTTTTGTACATCAAAGCACTTTTTAAACATCTGTTTTTAAAGGCGCTTTATAAATAAAGTTAGTATATCATTATAGACATGAGGTCCCTCTTGAAAATGAGATGCCAAATCTCAAGGGGCTTACCTTTAATAACTCCATATTCAACAAAGACAAATATGGCGCTATATAAATAAAGATTGATTGATTGAATCTATATTCAGCAGATACAAATGTTACGAGAGCAGATTTATGATCTGGGCGTCCATGGGTTTGTCTCTATCATAGACTCTTTTAGTCCCTTTGTCTCTGCCTGGATGGATAAATCTCTGGATGTATGTATGTTTATATACAAATTTATTTATTTATATGTATATGTATCTATGCATACAGACATGGACAAAAATGTTGGTACCCTTCGGTTAAAGAAAGAAAAACCCACAATGGTCACTGAAATAGCTTGAAACTGCAAAAAGTAATGATAAATTTAAAAAAAAAAATACTGAAGATTAACTAATGAAAATCAGACATTGCTTTTGAATTGTGGTTCAACAAAATAATTTTAAATAACAAAATAATGAACTGGCCTGGACAAAAATGATGGTACCTTAACTTCATATTTTGTTGCACAACCTTTTGAGGCAATCCCTGCAATCAGGTGATTTCTGTAACTCTCAGTGAGACTTCTGCACCTGTCCACAGGTATGTTGGTCCACTCCTCATGATCAAACTGCTCCAGCTGTCTCAGGTCTGAAGGGTGTCTTCTCCAGACTGCATGTTTCAGCTCCTTCCACAAATGTTCAATAGGATTTAGATCAGGGCTCATAGAAGGACACTTCAGAATAGTCCAATGTTTTGTTCTGAGCCATTCTTGGGTGTTTTTAGCTGTGTGTTTTGGGTCATTATCCTGTTGGAGGACCCATGACCTGTGACTGAGACCAAGCTTTCTGACACTGGGCAGCACATTTGGCTCCAGAATGCCTTGATAGTCTTGAGATTTCATTGAACCCTGCACAGATTCAAGACACCCTGTGCCAGATGCAGCAAAGCAGCCCCAGAACATAACTGAGCCTCCTCCATGTTTCACAGCAGGTACAGTGCTCTTTTCTTTGTATGCTTCATTTTTGTGTCTGTGAACATAGAGCTGATGTGACTGCCAAAAAGCTCCAGTTTTGTCTCATCTGTCCAAAGGACATTCTCCCAGAAGCTTTGTGGCTTGTCAATATGCGTTTTGACAAAATTCAGTCTCGCTTTTTTATGATTTACTTTCTACAGTGATGTCCTCCATTAAGTCCACTTTGGCTCAAACAGTGACGGATGGTTTGATCTGATGTACCTTGACCTTGGAGTTCACCTCTAATCTCTTTGGAAGTTGTTCTGGGCTCTTTGGTTACCATTCGTATTATCCGTCTCTTCAATTTGTCATCACTTTTCCTCTTGTGGACACGTCCAGGGAGGTTGGCTACAGTCCTGTGGACCTTAAACTTCTGAATAATATGTGCAGCTGTAGTCACAGGAACATCAAGCTGCTTGGAGATGGTCTTATAGCCTTTACCTTTAACATGCTTGTCTATAATTTTCTTTCTAAACTCCTGAGACAACTCTCTCCTGAGCTTTCTGTGGTCCATGTTCAGTGTGGTACACACCATGATACCAAACAGCACAGTGACTACTTTTCAGCCTTTAAATAGGCAGACTGACTGATTACAAGCTTGAAGACACCTGTGATGATAATTACAGGACACACCTTAGTTTAACATGTCCCTATGGTCCAATCATTTTTAATGTTTTCAAGGGGCACCATTATTTTTGTTCAGGCCAGTTTCATTATTTTGTTTCTTAAAATGATGTTGAACCACAATTCAAAAGCAATGTCTGATTTTTTATTAGTTAATTTTCAGCATATTTTAATTTCTTACTACTTTTGTCAGTTTTAAGTTATTTCCGGGACCATTGTGGGTTTTTCTTTCTTTAATGGAAGTGTACCAACATTTTTTTTCCATGTCTGTATATGTGTATCTTTAAAATAAATAGTCTTGCTTCAGCCTACTCTATTGTGTCTTAAGATAACACTTGTTATGAATTGGTGCTATACAAAGAAAGATTGATTGATTGATCGGTTGATTAACTGAAAGATATGTCAGTGATTTTACAGCTGAACAGTCATGTTTAATGTCTAACATCTGTGGAAATAAACTAATATTTTGTTATCTTTGCTGTCCTGTAAATGTAAGAATTAATGCTAATCAAAAAGTGAGTCAGAAAACACATTTTATTTTTCTGACTGAGATGAAAATGTACAAACAAATGATGAGAGTTTATCCTCAGGAGAGAGAGTCTGCATCAGTCTGTGTGTTCATTCATCAGCTCTCTGCTTCAGGTTAAACATTTTTAACTTAAAACTGGAGCATCAGACTCAAACATTAATATTTTAATGATCCACAGAAGGGCGTTCATGTTGATTAGGATCAGAGAGACCTGTTTCATGTTTGATTCCTGTTTATGGAGCAGATGGTTCAGCTGCAGAGGTTTTTGTACCAGAAGATTTCACTGTGGGGATGGGGTTTGAACTATTACTGGATCTTTGGCACTGGAACCAGACTGTTTGTTTCAGGTAAGAATAAACATTCATTTTATTTAGTTTTCTAAAATAAAACTCTAATACTTTTTGTGTTTTTGCTGATCAAGACATTAAGTCCTTTAGAAATGACAGATTTGATTTTTCTGCTGTACAGCAGGTATTTATTTTATAAACAAGTCAGTCATTAATGTCAGTCAGAGCTGTCTGTATGTTGTTGGACTTTAATGAATAAAAAGTGTGTGTTGTATTAAGAAAAAGGTGACTTAAAGCAGCAGAAATGTTATTGAATCAATGTATTTTTAAGATTATACACATCACACACAGAGATGGGCAGCATATTAACTTTTTTAATGAAATTTTTTTCTTCATCCTCTTATTTTGTTTGCTCTAAAAAAGGACAAATCATGGCTCAAATGAGCAAGAATAATAAAATTTTACTCACAAGAAAACATTAATGAGCAATCTAAAGACAATGGTATACATTTCTTCTGGGCAAAAAAAAAAATGAAATCACATTTTTCTTTAAAATTTAAGGATTATTTATTGAGCATCTTAAAAAAAAAAAAATAACCATGAAGACTTCACAGAGTTAGACAAAAAAAACTGTAATAGTAAGAATGTTCAGTAGATTATTAGTTCAATGTATTAGATTGTTTATATGTTGACATTTATCAGCACAACTTTCAAGAAGAACTGTGAAATATCTTTAATACTTTTAAAGCTTTATTCATGACAAAAGTCCTGGTTCTGACATAAATGTTGGTCCTATAATCATGTAGAATGATGATAGTGCGACTGTGAAAGAAAATATTGATTTGTTTTTACAATCACATGCACCTTTAATGGAGACTGTGTTCTACTTAAAACATAAATTACCAATTTTATTTAATTTTTTTAAAGCCCCTGTCATTCAACAGACAAACAAATGCTTTTAACCAAATATAGAAAATAAAATTTATGGTATGGTCATGAATATGAATTAACCAAGTAATAAAATGAAAAAAGTCAAACAGTAATTTTCTGTAACAACTTTTTTTTTTTTTAATTGAAATACAATATATTTCAAAGTCTAAACATTTGATAGCATGGTTTGATGGTTTTGTTTGTTTTCTATTTAATTTTCTATAATTTTTCTGATCAGTTTTCAAACAATGCAATGAAAATGTGCATCACTATTTAAATAAACAAAAGAAAACACAGAACATACTGAATCACTTTTAAAATCCAGGAAGACAACCTTACTATCTCACAGATAAAGAAAAATGAAATAAAATAAAATAAAATGCAATAAAATCCCCAAAGACAACCTTTATCCAAAGCCATCACATTTTAAATGATCACATGAATCACATTTTTAAGTCCTAAATCAAACAAAAACAACCAGGAGGTTTTTCATTGTCTTTCTGTCTCTTATATTGTCTGATAACAGAGCTGGTGTTGTGGTTTAACTGGTATTGGATTAATCTGTGACTTTTGATTCAGTGTTGTTCGGTCTTTCTTCCTGATCTTCAGAGTTTATCCGTGCTTTTGAAGACATGAGAGCAACAAGAGAGAGGCTGAAGGTTCTTCAGATAAGTTGAGAATGAGAATATTTGAAAGACCAAAGTGCAGTAAAACTCAGTGTTCATACTGAAATGTGTGTAGAAGAAAAACTCCTCCTGTGGTTCTGGAGAGGGCCACAGGAGGGTTTAAAAACTCCCTCAAACCTTTGAAGGGAGGCGGCTGTCCAAAACATGTGAAGGAGGAGAGCCTCACTTATTCTGCATTTGTCACAGTGGGGGGTTCAGCTCAGAAAAACGAGCTGTGATGGGAAAGCAGCTCCAAAACTTAGTGAGGCCTGTTCCTGATCACTCCTGAAAACAATCAGCCTCACTACACTTGTTTTTCTCCCTAACAGTGCACCTGCCGGACCTTTGTCTCTGCCTCCAGACCAGGTTTTCACTGTTTTCTGTGTGTGCGTGAAAGTTGAAGAATGTTGAAGTTTTCTGCAGCAGACAGAGTGACAGCGCTCTGATGTGACCATGAGCCAAAGCAGACAGAAATAAGGATGAAAACAGACACAGAGGCAGCTGTGGGTGATCACTGATGCCCAGTTTGTTACTGAGATGATCAATCATTTTATCAAGAGGCCTTTTCTCACTGAGTGTGTGTGTGAGCAAAGCTGACAGCACTACATTTATTCAGACCTCCTTTTGTCTTCGAGTTTCACAAAATGTCCTCCTGTCTCAGGAGAAGCTGTCTCAGTGTGTTGAAACACCATTAATTGATGTTTTTGGATCAATATATCCATGATATTACGGCGTGTTCATGGTTTTCACTGCGTACTCGTCTGAGTTTGACTTCCTGTTAGCTGTCAGATGCTTTAGCTCAGTGGTAGGGGAGCAGCTAATAGAGGGAATTTTTGTGAGCTAAAGATGACAGGTGACACCTGAGGATGTCCTAAAATGTTGAGCGTAGTGGTGTTAGAGACTGTTGGAGAGAGCAGAGCTCCTGTGGTCCTCAGGATCAGACTGACTGCAGTGTGAGATGATTATATTTCTATGTTCTGATCTCCAGATGATCCCGTGGAGCCTCCTGTGGTCAGTGTGTTCCTCTCAGCAGCAGCTTCATCCAGAGGTGTGCAGCTGGAGGAGAAGAGCTCCCTGCTGTGCGTGGCCTCCTCCATGTCTCCTCCTTGGGTCAGGTTCTCCTGGAGACGTCAAGAGAAGAGTGGAGGTTCAGAGGAGCCGCTCTCTGCTGATGGACGGACGCTGAAGCTCACAGAGTCTGGATGTTCTGCCTCCATCTTACAGATCAAGTCCTCAGAGATCAGCTCGTATGATTACAGCTGCTCCGTGCAGCACGAGGGGGGAACAGTGGAGGCTCAGCTGCAAACAGGTGATGAATCCTTCAGGACTTCAGCTGCTTTTTGCTCAACACAAGCAGGAACTTCATGTTCCAGGAGCTCCCTTAGCAACAAGTAGTACACCTGAAGTTCATTTTATAAAATATACTTGAGTATAAGTATAAGTAAAGCAAGTTTACTACAGACCATGTACTTGTAGTGTAGTAAAAAGTATACTAATTTAATCCTACCTCAGATTAAATTGGAACATTTTAAGTTCATACAGGTATACTTTAGATATACTTATTTTTAAGTCTATAAAAGCACACTTTCAGCTGTACTTATCTATATACTACTTGTGTACTAAGCATATACTTCTAGTTCATATTTTGTTTATTGAAGTTTACTTAAAGCTTTTAAAGCACTTTTCTGGTCTTTTAAAAGACTAACCTGTTTACACACCACTGAAGCAGCAGTGGGACCAGTTTGGGATTCAGTGTCTTGCCAAGGACACGTCACCATGTGACAGCTGGAGCTGGGCTCGAACCTGCAACCTCCCAGTGAAGGACCAAGTGCACTGTCCAACTGAGCTCCACAAAAACAGTATACTATATACTGCCATTGTATATAATATATATATAATAGCCAGGCTGTAGACATATTTTTATTTCTATTAATTTATATTTATATGTATGACAGCTGGGATAGGCTTCAGCCCCCCCGCGATCCCGAAAGGGATAAGCGGTATAGAAAATGAATGAATGATAATATAATTGTACGAGGTAGATACCTCTAGTCCACATTTTGGTTTATTGAAGTATAGGTATACTTTGCTTGTTGTTATACTTTAACTTTACTTGTAAGTTTGCTAAGCATATTACTTTTAGCATACTGTTTATAAACTTGAAATATACTAAAGTATTCATAAAGTTAACTCATACTGTATGTTCACTACCTGCAGTGTATTTACAAAAACACAAGACAGAATGTTGAGAACTAATTTGATATATTTAATATTTTAAACCACACCATACAGTGTATTTACAAATACCTGCTTCAATCATAAAAGATGTGCATTTCAAAAACAAAGAGCCTCTATAAAATCAAGCCCTTCTTTGCTGAAAAAATGAAATAAAAAAAAATGCACATTTGCATGTAAAAATGTAAACATGATAGTCTCTCCAAGATCAAGTCCTTCTTTGTCCAAATGGTAAAGGGAAAAGTTTGCATTTGCTTGTAAAGATGTAAACAAATAATGTCTCCAACTGAGAACTGAGTGAAACTGAGCACACACACTATTTACTGCAGTATTTTTAACAGGGGTAATACCTCAAAGCAAATGTGTGCAGTGAAAAACATTTTTATTCTGCTTAATTAAATGCAAGCATAATGACCTTACCTTTTTCTGTACCTGGATCAAGATAAACCAAGTATTACTACTTTGTGGCAGAAAGAAGTAAAAAGTATACTAAAAGAATAAGTTTTAGTATTTAAGTATAAGTGTAAGTCTTAGTCTGAATGTACTTAGTCGTAGACTTTTCTTTATTTTCAGTATAAGCAAGTATCTTTCACTGTACTATTCCTAATCATATAAAATATAGTATATAAAAATACAACTTCAATTATACTGCCTCAGTTCTAGTATAAAATAAGTATACTTGTAGTACACTTGAATAAAATAATTGTTGCTAAGGGTATGATTGTGCTCTATTGAACCATCCAGGCTGATTTAGGGTCCACGCTCACAGGGGGCATCTTCAGCCGCTCTAACCTTCAGAGCACGTCTGAGCAGAGCTTCATGTTTTTACATTTTAGTTTCTGTTTCTCCAGCTCTAGTTTCTGGACAGACTTAGGCCGCTGAACACCTTCTGTTGAAAAGCCCCTTTTGTAACTGCAGCACTTTGAGCTTTAATTCTGTGATTTTGTCAAAGAGAGAAAATCTGACGTCTGATTTTTACTTTTTTTTTCAGTCTCAGAAGTTTCTACCCTCCCTCCACCTCAAACATCACCACCAACATCAGCTCCACCATCTCCTCCACCTGTGCCATCACTCCCACCGTCTCCTCCTCCTCCGTCCCCCTCCGTCCCGTCCCCGTACCAGGTGAAGCTGCTCCTGCTGCTCTACACGGTGCTGATGGTGAAGAGTCTGGTGTACTGCTGTGGACTCTTCCTGATGACCGTCCTCAGGAACAAGAGACCGTCCACAAACTGAAGACCTGCTGAGGGACCGTCATCATCAAACATTCATCTCATTTATCACTTTAATCATTCATTAAAAATGTAAATAATGATTTGACGAAGGTACAATGTCCTCCACAGCATTCTGTGGTCACAGTTTATATAAAAAGGTCGATCAGAGATGCAGAGGTGACTTTTCTGTCATTATAAAAAGAACATTTTGATTATTATTGAAAATTCAACAAGAACATTTATTAGATCTAAACAACATGAACTTCCATTTAGGGGCTTATTTTGCTCTCTGTGTTATTCTTCATATTAAGTCTTGTTTTCTCATTTGTGGTGTTGATGTCAGTGTTGCTGCACAGTCAGAACAGTGAATGTAAATTTTCTGAACAGATGTTTCTGCCCTAATTACATACAATACAAATATAATATATGTTTAATGTTTGTAATCTGCCTCTGTTAGAGCACATTTATGATTAAAAATATCAGTCAGTTTTGAAAATAATAAACAAAATATGAAAAAAACAATAAATTATTGTGTCTGTATTTAACAAAAATGAACAAAAATAAAGTTTGATTGACTTTATGTGTTTATTTTAATCTTTAAAGTAACACTCTCTCTCCATATCTGCCTCTGCTCCTTCTTGTTTGCTCCTGTACTCGTCTCTGGCTCTGGTCTTGTAGGTGGTCTGGGATCCTTGGTGTAGACCTCCTGCTGCTGTGGAGTCATGAAGCCTCAATAACTACAATTACAGACATAACAAATATTTGACCATTTCTTTAGACCTATTCCAGTTCATAATCATTATAGTTGTTAATGTAGACATTATCATGATCTCTCTGTCCATGGTTGATCATACATCCATAGTAACTATCTCTAGCACCATACAGACATGAGGTCCCTCTGAAAATGAGATGCCACGTCTCAAGAGGCTTACCTTTAATACATTTATGCTCAATGGAGACAAATATAGTAAGGATGGATTTATGGTCTGGGTGTCCATGAGTCTTTCAGGACCATAAATTCTTATTTTCAGTCCTTTGTCTCTGCACCCCCCCGCCCATTATCAGCAGTAAATACATCACTTATAAATTCTCATTTTGATGCTGTTGTATTATTCAACATCAGTCATCTCTACTTCATAATCATTATAGATGTTCATGTTAATATTAGATTATTACTATTTTCATGACTATTATTGACTATACTTCTATAAAATTTATCACTACAGTCATACAGACATGAGGACCCTCCTGAAAATCAGATGCTGCATCTTAAGGGTCTAACCTCGAATAAATTTATATTCAACAGACAAATATGATGAAGACAGGTCTATGATTGGTCCATGGATCTGTTACTAGCTTTAGTTCTTACTTTAGTCCACTTGTCTCACCTCCCGTCCTTCACCCACACACCCAGCACAGCATTGTGTGGATTGGCTGTTCATCATGAGACTGGGGTCCACATTCAAGATTTCCTGCTGATAAACAGAGGGTTTTTCTTGCTGTCATGATGGATCCATGTTGGGTGTTGGATGTATGTATGTGTATATACAAAACCCAAAACCAGTGAAGTTGGCACGTTGTGTAAATCTTAAATAAAAACAGAATACAATGATTTGCAAATCCCTTTCAACCTATATTCAATTGAATACACAGCAAAGACAAGATACTTAACGTTCGAACTGGTAAACTGTGTTATTTTTGCAAATATTAGCTCATTTTGAATTTGATGCCTGCAACATGTTTCAAAAAAGCTGGCACAAGTGGCAAAAAAGACTGAGAAAGTTGAGGAATGCTCATCAAACACTTATTTGGAACATCCCACAGGTGAACAGGCTAATTGAGAACAGGTGGGTGCCATGATTGGGTATAAAAGCAGCTTCCCTGAAATGGTCAGTCATTCACAAACAAGGATGGAGCGAGGGTCACCACTTTGTGAACAAATGCGTGAGCAAATCGTCAAACAGTTTAAGAACAACATTTCTCAACGAGCTATTGCAAGGAATTTAGGGATTTCATCATCTACGGTCCGTAATATCATCAAAAGGTTCAGAGAATCTGGAGAAATTACTGCACGTAAGCGGCAAGGCCGAAAACCAACATTGAATGCCTCTGACCTTCGATCCCTCAGGCGGTACTGCATCAAATACCGGCATCACTGTGTAAAGGATATCACCACATGGGCTCAGGAACACTTCAGAAAACCGCTGTCAGTAACTACAGTTCGTCGCTACATCTGTAAGTGCAAGTTAAAACTCTACTATGCAAAGCGAAAGCCATTTATCAACAACACCCAGAAACGCCACCGGCTTCGCTGGGCCCGAGCTCATCTAAGATGGACTGATGCAAAGTGGAAAAGTGTTCTGTGGTCTGACGAGTCCACATTTCAAATTGTTTTTGGAAAGTGTGGTTGTCGTGTCCTCTGGACCAAAGAGGAAAAGAACCAGCCGGACTGTTATAGGCGCAAAGTTCAAAAGCCAGCATCTGTGATGGTATGGGGGTGTATTAGTGCCCAAGGCATGGGTAACTTACACATCTGTGAAGGCACCATTAATGCTGAAAGGTACATACAGGTTTTGGAACAACAAATGTTGCCATCCAAGCAACGTCTTTTTCATGGACGCCCCTGCTTATTTCAGCAAGACAATGCCAAGCCACATTCTGCACGTGTTACAACAGCGTGGCTTCGTAGTAAAAGAGTGCGGGTACTAGACTGGCCTGCCTGTAGTCCAGACCTGTCCCCCATTGAAAATGTGTGGCGTATTATGAAGCGTAAAATACAACAACAGAGACCCCGGACTGTTGAACAACTTAAGCTGTACATCAAGCAAGAATGGGAAAGAATTCCACCAGAAAAGCTTCAAAAATTGGTCTCCTCAGTTCCCAAACGTTTACTGAGTGTTGTTAAAGAGGAAAGGCGATGTAACACAGTGGTAAAAATGGCATTGTTTCGATAAGCTTCTGCAATGTCACAAGATTTATTCCCATCCAGTGTTGCATTAATTTTTCTCCAAGATCTTGTATTGATGATGGGAGAGTCTGACCACTGCTCAAAGCCTTCTCCAGCACATCCCAAAGATCCTCAATGAGGTTAAGGTCTAGACTCTGTGGTGGCCAATCCATGTGTGAAAATGATGTCTCATGCTCCCTGAACCACTCTTTCACAATTTGAGCCCCATGAACCCTTGCATTGTCATCTTGGAATATGCCCGTGCCATTAGGGAAGAAAAAATCCATTGATGGAATAACCTGGTCATTCCGTATATTCAGGTAGTCAGCTGACCTCATTCTTTGGGCCATAATGTTGTTGAACCTTGACCTGACCAACTGCAGCAACCTCAGATCATAGCACTGCCCCCACAGGCTTGGACAGTAGGCACTAGGCATGATGGGTGCATCACTTCACCTGCCTCTCTTCTTACCCTGATGCTCCCATCACTCTGGAACAGGGTAAATCTGGACTCATCAGACCACATGACCTTCTTCCAGTCCTCCAGAGTCCAATCTTTATGCTCCCTAGCAAACTGAAGCCTTTTTTTCAGTTAGCCTTACTGTTTAGTGGTTTTCTTAAGGCTACACAGCTGTTCAGTCCCAATCCCTTGAGTTCCCTTCACATTGTGTGTGTGGAAATGCTCCTACTTTCACTAATGAACATAACCCTGAGTTCTACTGTTGTTTTTCTTTGATTTGATTTGGTCAAACGTTTATGTGATCACTGATCACGATCATTCAGGATTATTGTCCGGCCACATTTCTTCCTCAAAGACGATGCTTCCTCACTATCCTTCCAGTTTTTAATAATGCGTTGGACAGTTCTTAACCCAATTTTAGTAGTTTCTGCAATCTCCTTAGATGTTTTCTCTGCTTGATGCATGCCAATGATTTGACCCTTCTTAAACAGACTAACATCTTTTCCACAACCACAGGATGTGAAGATGGTTGTTTAGAAAATGAGAAGCTACTCATTGCATCAGCTGGGGTTAAATAACTTGTTTCCAGCTGAAAGATAATCACACATGCAGTAATTATCCAACAGGAGGCTCGTACCTATTTGCTTAGTTAAATTCAGGTGGTGACTTTTTTTTTGGCCAGGCAGTGTATATTTTTGTTATGTTTATGGATATTAACATAAATTAGGAGCTTCTCTTGACCTCTCTAAACAAAAACACTTTTCTAAAATTAAATTTAGATTATTCTTCATTTAATTTAATTTAATTTAATTTATGTAGTGTAATTAAATTTAGTCTGATTTATTTGCATAATTTTTCAAAAAGAAAAATATTGTAAGGTGATCATAAATTAAGTCAAAACTGGTTAAATATTATTAAGGGGAGGACTCCAAAAAGTCAGACCATCTGACAAACGCAACACTCTAGTAAATCGAGAACCATTTTTACTGGGCCCAAATAAATAAATAAATAAATAAATAAATAAAATATCATATATCCTCAAAAGGCCTCCTCAATATGGAGTTTGCATGTTCTCCCCGAGCATGTTTGGGTTCTCTCTGAGCACTGCAGCTTCCTCCTATGATGGATGGATGTTTGTTTTATTGAAAAGAAATAAACAAAAATACGTCGAAATTACCATTTTTTTTTAGATATTGAGTGATTTAAAATTAAATGATTTAAATGTTGTTATAAATTAAATGTTTTAAATGAAATGTTTTAAATTAATTGTTGTTTTAAATGTGAAAACAAACAAAGTGCTGCTTCATCAGTGGAGCTGAATGTTGTAAATATTGAATTATTTGTCTGTTTGTTTGTTTTTATTCCCCTGATATTCTTCACATTGACAGGGTTTTATTTTGGCTGTGATCTGAATAAAGAGGGTTTAATTTCTGCTGTCTGTAAATCTTTGAAGCCTCACTCACAGAAACAGTGAATTGATGAAATGATTTTGTGTCCAAACGTCAAACCCTGTTGAGATGAGACGTCCTTCAGGCTCACAGCTCTGACTGAGAGCAGAGGAGACCTTCTGCTCAGATCAGCTCGTCTTTGTCTTCTCGTGGTTTGGAGGATTTATTCAACAGTTTATCAGCGTCTGCAGGAGATGAGCTCCGTGGGTTCCTCTCTGCTGACACCTTCTCACCGTTACCCGAGCTTCTTCTCATCCACACACGACCACAGGTTCAACCTCTGGAGGGTTTGATGGTTGTTCCAGGAACTTCAGCGTGTTCTGAGCCCTGCTCAGGTATTTGCTCTGATATTTATCTGTGTGAGAAAACTGCTCTGCTCGGACTCTCTGAAGGTCGCTGCTGTGCCACTAAGAAGAAGAATCATTAGAATACATTCAAGGATTTCACAGATCATCTCAGAGTTTTCACAAATGTCTAATGAGGAGATTTTTAGACTTTGGAATAAAAACAGAACAGAGATATTTCTGAGCTCTGCCCTGTGGGCATCAGGACTTTGTGAGCTTTACAGATCATTTCACCGTCATGAAGAAATTCACTTTATCAGCTCATCATACAAATACTGTGGAGGAAACTTTGTTTAGTCTGAGCTTGAAATGAACACAGAAAGATCTGAGAAAGGCTGAAGAGTTTCAGTCGCTCTTTGTGAGTTTTCTCCCCTCAGGAAAATCAGCTTCTTTGTGATCAGAAGAAGAAAAGGCCACAAAATACTCACCGTGACAAAAGTCTGTAAAAACACAGAAAAATGAAGTAAAATGGCATCAAAACCCTGAAAAATAAAAACATAATTATGTATAAAAAAGCACAGAATAATTTTAAAAGTAAAAGGAACAAAGTGAATATGTTTAAAGACTTAAACTTTATTGTAGTTAATTATTATGTCCTGTTTAGGTAGTGCAGTGCAAAGTGAATAAATTACAGGACAACAATGATAGAGACAGAAAGAAAAAAATGTCCTCATT
Source organism: Cetoscarus ocellatus (assembly GCA_037902135.1). Classification (NCBI taxonomy): domain Eukaryota; kingdom Metazoa; phylum Chordata; class Actinopteri; order Labriformes; family Labridae; genus Cetoscarus; species Cetoscarus ocellatus. The sequence goes on from JBAMNC010001291.1 coordinate 142,102, forward strand.
TGTAAAAAAGAAATATTAAAGCCCTATTTTATTTTATCCCGTTTTATTTTCTATTCATTTTTTAAGTATCGTTAGTGTGTGCAGTGCAGTGCAAAGTGAATAAAGTACACAACAACAATGATTCAATGACAACAGTGAAGCGAACACATAAATCAAATAACAAGGAAAACAGCAACAGCAAAAGAGAGACAGAAAAAAATATGTTTACAGACTTAATTATAAAATGAAAAAAAAAAAAATAATAAAAGGTCGTAGTTTGAACTGTGAAAATTTGGAGAATATTTTTAAATGAGGAGAAAAATACTGTAATATATATGTAACATATAATTAACCTCAAATTTTCAGTATTTTCTTTTAAATGACAGAATTGTGTTTTGAACACTGAAATTTACAGCATAAATCTGTCAACAATTAAACAAAACACTAATCCTTCTTATAAAAGGTAAATTAATACACAGTTTATATATTCATATTTATTATATAATACAGCTGCTATATTTTCTTTAATTGAACATGAAGTGGTTTCTCACAGAGCTGTTATTAAAAAAAAAAGATTTGTTGTGTAAACTGAAATTTGCAGCATCAATCTGTCAACAAGTAAGCAAAGATTAATCCTTATTATTAAAACAGATAAATTATTGCACATTTGTTGTTTTTTTATGAAATAAGTTTTAAATCGGCTCAGGGTTCATGTGTTGTTTTAGAAATACAGTTACAACAGTAAATTTGCAGTTGTTACACAACCACGCTGCATATTTTGATGAATTCTCTGTTTTTACAGTTTTATACAAACAACAACAGCTGCCATAGTTTTGAATTGAACATGAAGTGGTTTCTCACAGAGCTGTTATTAAAAACAAAGATTTCAGAAAGCAGGTCCAAAGTGTAGTTGTTGTTTTACAGAAAATGAAAGTCAAAGCTTTGATCATAAATATATATATTTGCTGTTGAGTGTATATTTGTCAGTGTAGTTTGTGAAGCACAGCAGCCAATAATCAGTCTTTTCTTTCTGGGAGCTCCTTGAATGGAAACACCGTCTGAGACAGTCGGCAGTAATAAACTCTGCTCTCATTCACACCTCCAACCTTTCAAACATGGATCCATGTTTTGATTTGATCCGCTTTGTCTCCATCAAAGCAGATTTCCTGAGTTTTTGGCTGACATTTCAGCTCATTTCTGGACTTGTTTAGCGCTGTGATGATCTCAAAGTGCTCAGGATCTCTGGACAACAGTCCCAGTTTGTGAAGTTAAAGCATGTTAATGAAACGTCCTCCTGATTGTTCAGCACTGATGAGCCTTTAAACATGTTTGTTCAAGTTAAAGTCACTTTGTTGCTTTGTCTTTTAGGACTGGGACACAGTTTGATGCTTTTGTATTGACTGCCTCAGGACAGCAGATTAAATGAAGCTTTTGTGATCATTCAGCACATTTACATTGATGCTTGTGCTGATGTGTTGATTCAGTTGAACTGTCCTTAAAACACTGAATCAATCAAATCAATCAATATTTCATCCTTTGCTCAGTGGTTTTATCCGAGGCCCAAACTCTAACATTTGATGAGACAGAATAAAGTGCTGTGAATGTTCCTCATGTGTTTGTGTTGTTCTTGTCTTCAGTGAGGTGTTGGTGAACACCTGAAGTTTACTGAGCTGACAAACTCTGATGAAGAGAGCAGCTCAGCAGCTCCGATCATCAGCATTTACATTATTTCATCACATGGATCCAAATCAGCACCTGTCTCACTTTGACTCATTGATATACTTTAACATAGAATTTAAATCATATTATATTTAGATAGAAGGCTAAAGGAAATAAGTTATATTTTTTTGTCCTCTCTTCAATAAAACAAACAATAAACTTTAAATAATTTGGAGTTTCT
>JBAMNC010001292.1:0-140131 GCA_037902135.1 Cetoscarus ocellatus
AAAACAACACATGAACCCTGAGCCGATTTAAAACTTATTTCATAAAAAAACAACAAATGTGCAATAATTTATCTGTTTTAATATAAGGATTAATCTTTGCTTACTTGTTACAGATTGATGCTGCAAATTTCAGTTTACACAACAAATCTTTTTTTTTTTAATAACAGCTCTGTGAGAAACCACTTCATGTTTCAATTAAAGAAAATATAGCAGCTGTATTATATAATAAATATGAATATATAAACTGTGTATTAATTTACCTTTTATAAGAAGGATTAGTGTTTTGTTTAATTGTTGACAGATTTATGCTGTAAATTTCAGTGTTCAAAACACAATTCTGTCATTTAAAAGAAAATACTGAAAATTTGAGGTTAATTATATGTTACATATATATTACAGTATTTTTCTCCTCATTTAAAAATATTCTCCAAATTTTCACAGTTCAAACTACGACCTTTTATTATTTTTTTTTTTTTCATTTTATAATTAAGTCTGTAAACATATTTTTTTCTGTCTCTCTTTTGCTGTTGCTGTTTTCCTTGTTATTTGATTTATGTGTTCGCTTCACTGTTGTCATTGAATCATTGTTGTTGTGTACTTTATTCACTTTGCACTGCACTGCACACACTAACGATACTTAAAAATGAATAGAAAATAAAACGGGATAAAATAAAATAGGGCTTTAATATTTCTTTTTTACAAATGAGGACATTTTTTTCTTTCTGTCTCTATCATTGTTGTCCTGTAATTTATTCACTTTGCGCACTGCACTACCTAAACAGGACATAATAATTAACTACAATAAAGTTTAAGTCTTTAAACATATTCACTTTGTTCCTTTTACTTTTAAAATTATTCAGTGCTTTTTTATACATAATTATGTTTTTATTTTTCAGTGTTTTGATGCCATTTTACTTCATTTTTCTGTGTTTTTACAGACTTTTGTCACGGTGAGTATTTTGTGGCCTTTTCTTCTTCTGATCACAAAGAAGCTGATTTTCCTGAGGGGAGAAAACTCACAAAGAGCGACTGAAACTCTTCAGCCTTTCTCAGATCTTTCTGTGTTCATTTCAAGCTCAGACTAAACAAAGTTTCCTCCACAGTATTTGTATGATGAGCTGATAAAGTGAATTTCTTCATGACGGTGAAATGATCTGTAAAGCTCACAAAGTCCTGATGCCCACAGGGCAGAGCTCAGAAATATCTCTGTTCTGTTTTTATTCCAAAGTCTAAAAATCTCCTCATTAGACATTTGTGAAAACTCTGAGATGATCTGTGAAATCCTTGAATGTATTCTAATGATTCTTCTTCTTAGTGGCACAGCAGCGACCTTCAGAGAGTCCGAGCAGAGCAGTTTTCTCACACAGATAAATATCAGAGCAAATACCTGAGCAGGGCTCAGAACACGCTGAAGTTCCTGGAACAACCATCAAACCCTCCAGAGGTTGAACCTGTGGTCGTGTGTGGATGAGAAGAAGCTCGGGTAACGGTGAGAAGGTGTCAGCAGAGAGGAACCCACGGAGCTCATCTCCTGCAGACGCTGATAAACTGTTGAATAAATCCTCCAAACCACGAGAAGACAAAGACGAGCTGATCTGAGCAGAAGGTCTCCTCTGCTCTCAGTCAGAGCTGTGAGCCTGAAGGACGTCTCATCTCAACAGGGTTTGACGTTTGGACACAAAATCATTTCATCAATTCACTGTTTCTGTGAGTGAGGCTTCAAAGATTTACAGACAGCAGAAATTAAACCCTCTTTATTCAGATCACAGCCAAAATAAAACCCTGTCAATGTGAAGAATATCAGGGGAATAAAAAACAAACAAACAGACAAATAATTCAATATTTACAACATTCAGCTCCACTGATGAAGCAGCACTTTGTTTGTTTTCACATTTAAAACAACAATTAATTTAAAACATTTCATTTAAAACATTTAATTTATAACAACATTTAAATCATTTAATTTTAAATCACTCAATATCTAAAAAAAATGGTAATTTCGACGTATTTTTGTTTATTTCTTTTCAATAAAACAAACATCCATCCATCATAGGAGGAAGCTGCAGTGCTCAGAGAGAACCCAAACATGCTCGGGGAGAACATGCAAACTCCATATTGAGGAGGCCTTTTGAGGATATATGATATTTTATTTATTTATTTATTTATTTATTTATTTGGGCCCAGTAAAAATGGTTCTCGATTTACTAGAGTGTTGCGTTTGTCAGATGGTCTGACTTTTTGGAGTCCTCCCCTTAATAATATTTAACCAGTTTTGACTTAATTTATGATCACCTTACAATATTTTTCTTTTTGAAAAATTATGCAAATAAATCAGACTAAATTTAATTACACTACATAAATTAAATTAAATTAAATTAAATGAAGAATAATCTAAATTTAATTTTAGAAAAGTGTTTTTGTTTAGAGAGGTCAAGAGAAGCTCCTAATTTATGTTAATATCCATAAACATAACAAAAAATATACACTGCCTGGCCAAAAAAAAAGTCACCACCTGAATTTAACTAAGCAAATAGGTACGAGCCTCCTGTTGGATAATTACTGCATGTGTGATTATCTTTCAGCTGGAAACAAGTTATTTAACCCCAGCTGATGCAATGAGTAGCTTCTCATTTTCTAAACAACCATCTTCACATCCTGTGGTTGTGGAAAAGATGTTAGTCTGTTTAAGAAGGGTCAAATCATTGGCATGCATCAAGCAGAGAAAACATCTAAGGAGATTGCAGAAACTACTAAAATTGGGTTAAGAACTGTCCAACGCATTATTAAAAACTGGAAGGATAGTGAGGAAGCATCGTCTTTGAGGAAGAAATGTGGCCGGAAAATAATCCTGAATGATCGTGATCAGTGATCACATAAACGTTTGACCAAATCAAATCAAAGAAAAACAACAGTAGAACTCAGGGTTATGTTCATTAGTGAAAGTAGGAGCATTTCCACACACACAATGTGAAGGGAACTCAAGGGATTGGGACTGAACAGCTGTGTAGCCTTAAGAAAACCACTAAACAGTAAGGCTAACTGAAAAAAAGGCTTCAGTTTGCTAGGGAGCATAAAGATTGGACTCTGGAGGACTGGAAGAAGGTCATGTGGTCTGATGAGTCCAGATTTACCCTGTTCCAGAGTGATGGGAGCATCAGGGTAAGAAGAGAGGCAGGTGAAGTGATGCACCCATCATGCCTAGTGCCTACTGTCCAAGCCTGTGGGGGCAGTGCTATGATCTGAGGTTGCTGCAGTTGGTCAGGTCAAGGTTCAACAACATTATGGCCCAAAGAATGAGGTCAGCTGACTACCTGAATATACGGAATGACCAGGTTATTCCATCAATGGATTTTTTCTTCTCCTAATGGCACGGGCATATTCCAAGATGACAATGCAAGGGTTCATGGGGCTCAAATTGTGAAAGAGTGGTTCAGGGAGCATGAGACATCATTTTCACACATGGATTGGCCACCACAGAGTCTAGACCTTAACCTCATTGAGGATCTTTGGGATGTGCTGGAGAAGGCTTTGAGCAGTGGTCAGACTCTCCCATCATCAATACAAGATCTTGGAGAAAAATTAATGCAACACTGGATGGGAATAAATCTTGTGACATTGCAGAAGCTTATCGAAACAATGCCATTTTTTACCACTGTGTTACATCGCCTTTCCTCTTAACAACACTCAGTAAACGTTTGGGAACTGAGGAGACCAATTTTTGAAGCTTTTCGGTGGAATTCTTTCCCATTCTTGCTTGATGTACAGCTTAAGTTGTTCAACAGTCCGGGGTCTCTGTTGTTGTATTTTACGCTTCATAATACGCCACACATTTTCAATGGGGGACAGGTCTGGACTACAGGCAGGCCAGTCTAGTACCCGCACTCTTTTACTACGAAGCCACGCTGTTGTAACACGTGCAGAATGTGGCTTGGCATTGTCTTGCTGAAATAAGCAGGGGCGTCCATGAAAAAGACGTTGCTTGGATGGCAACATATGTTGTTCCAAAACCTGTATGTACCTTTCAGCATTAATGGTGCCTTCACAGATGTGTAAGTTACCCATGCCTTGGGCACTAATACACCCCCATACCATCACAGATGCTGGCTTTTGAACTTTGCACCTATAACAGTCCGGCTGGTTCTTTTCCTCTTTGGTCCAGAGGACACGACAACCACACTTTCCAAAAACAATTTGAAATGTGGACTCGTCAGACCACAGAACACTTTTCCACTTTGCATCAGTCCATCTTAGATGAGCTCGGGCCCAGCGAAGCCGGTGGCGTTTCTGGGTGTTGTTGATAAATGGCTTTCGCTTTGCATAGTAGAGTTTTAACTTGCACTTACAGATGTAGCGACGAACTGTAGTTACTGACAGTGGTTTTCTGAAGTGTTCCTGAGCCCATGTGGTGATATCCTTTACACAGTGATGCCGGTTTTTGATGCAATACCGCCTGAGGGATCGAAGGTCAGAGGCATTCAATGTTGGTTTTCGGCCTTGCCGCTTACGTGCAGTAATTTCTCCAGATTCTCTGAACCTTTTGATGATATTACGGACCGTAGATGATGAAATCCCTAAATTCCTTGCAATAGCTCGTTGAGAAATGTTGTTCTTAAAACTGTTTTTTGACGATTTGCTCACGCATTTGTCACAAAGTGGTGACCCTCGCTCCATCCTTGTTTGTGAATGACTGACCATTTCAGGGAAGCTGCTTTATACCCCAATCATGGCACCCACCTGTTCTCAATTAGCCTGTTCACCTGTGGGATGTTCCAAATAAGTGTTTGATGAGCATTCCTCAACTTTCTCAGTCTTTTTTGCCACTTGTGCCAGCTTTTTTTGAAACATGTTGCAGGCATCAAATTCAAAATGAGCTAATATTTGCAAAAATAACACAGTTTACCAGTTCGAAACGTTAAGTATCTTGTCTTTGCTGTGTATTCAATTGAATATAGGTTGAAAGGATTTGCAAATCATTGTATTCTGTTTTTATTTAAGATTTACACAACGTGCCAACTTCACTGGTTTTGGGTTTTGTATATACAACATACATACATCCAACACCCAACATGGATCCATCATGACAGCAAGAAAAACCCTCTGTTTATCAGCAGGGAAATCTTGAATGTGGACCCCAGTCTCATGATGAACAAGCCAATCCACACAATGCTGTGCTGGGTGTGTGGGTGAAGGACGGGAGGAGAGACAAGTGGACTAAAGTAAGAACTAAAGGCTAGTAAACAGATCCATGGACCAATCATAGACCTGTCTTCATCATATTTGTCTGTTGAATATAAATTTTATTCGAGGTTTAGACCCTAAAGATGCAGCATCTGATTTTCAGGAGGGTCCTCATGTCTGTATGACTGTAGTGATAAATTTTATAGAAGTATAGTCAATAATAGTCATGAAAATAGTAATAATCTAATATTAACATGAACATCTATAATGATATGAAGTAGAGATGACTGATGTTGTAATAATACAACAGCATCAAATGAGAAATTTATAAGTGATGTATTTACTGCTGATAATGGGGCCGGGGGGGTGCAGAGACAAAGGACTGAAAATAAGAATTTATGGTCCTGAAAGACTCATGGACACCCAGGACCTATAAATCCATCCTTACTATATTTGTCTCCATTGAGCATAAATGTATTAAAGGTAAGCCTCTTGAGACGTGGCATTCTCATTTTCAGAGGGACCTCATGTCTGTATGGTGCTAGAGATAGTTACTATGGATGTATGATCAACCATGGACAGAGAGATCATGATAATGTCTACATTATACAACTATAATGATAGGAACTGGAATAGGTCTAAAGAAATGGTCAAAATATTTGTTATGTCTGTAATTGTAGTTATTGAGGCTCATGACTCCACAGCAGCAGGAGGTCTACACAAGGACTCCAGACCACCTACAAGACCAGAGGCCAGAGACGAGTACAGGATGCAAACAAGAAGGAGCAGAGGCAGATATGGAGAGAGTGTTACTTTAAAGATTAAAATAAACACATAAAGTCAATCAAACTTTATTTTTGTTCATTTTTGTTAAATACAGACACAATAATTTATTGTTTTTTTCATATTTTTGTTTATTATTTTCAAAACTGGACTGATATATTTAATCATAAATGTGCTCTAACAGAGGCAGATTACAAACATTAAACATATATTATATTTGTATTGTATGTAATTTAGGGCTGAAACATCTGTTCAGAAAATTTACATTCAACTGATCTGCCTGTGCAGCAACACTGACATCAACACCACAAATGAGAAAACAAGACATTAATATGAAGAATAACACAGAGAGCAAAATAAGCCCCTAAATGGAAGTTCATGTTGTTTAGATCTAATAAATGTTCTTGTTGAATTTTCAATAATAATCAAATGTTCTTTTTAATAATGACAGAAAATCACCTCTGCATCTCTGATCGACCTTTTATATATAAACTGTGACCACAGAATGCTGTGGAGGACATTGTACCTTCATCAGATCATTATTTACATTTTTAATGAATGATTAAAGGTGATAAATGAGATGAATGTTTGATGATGACGGTCCTCAGCAGGGTCTTCAGTTTGTGGACGGTCTCTTGTTCCTGAGGACGGTCATCAGGAAGAGTCCACAGCAGTACACCAGACTCTTCACCATCAGCACCGTGTAGAGCAGCAGGAGCAGCTTCACCTGGTACGGGGACGGGACGGAGGGGGACGGAGGAGGAGGAGACGGTGGGGAGTGATGGCACAGGTGGAGGAGATGGTGGAGCTGATGTTGGTGGTGATGTTTGAGGTGGAGGGAGGGTAGAAACTTCTGAGACTGAAAAAAAAAGTAAAAATCAGACGTCAGATTTTTCTCTTTGACAAAATCACAGAATTAAAGCTCAAAGTGCTGCAGTTACAAAAGGGGCTTTTCAACAGAAGGTGTTCAGACGGCCTAAGTCTGTCCAGAAACTAGAGCTGGAGAAACAGAAAACTAAAATGTTAAAAACATGAAGCTCTGCTCAGACGTGCTCTGAAGGTTAGAGCGGCTGAAGATGCCCCCTGTGAGCGAGGACCCTAAATCAGCCTGGATGGTTCAATAGAGCACAATCATAACCCTATAAGCAACAATTATTTTATTCAAGTGTACTACAAGTATACTCTTATTTTATACTAGAACTGAGGCAGTATAATTGAAGTTGGTATTTTTATATACTATATTTTATATGATTAGGAATAGTACAGTGAAAAGATACTTGCTTATACTGAAAATAAAGAAAAGTCTACGACTAAGTACATTCAGACTAAGACTTACACTTATACTTAAATACTAAAACTTATTCTTTTAGTATACTTTTTTACCTTCTTTCTGCCACAAAAGTAGTAATACTTAGTTTATCTTGATCCAGGTACAGAAAAAAGGTCAGGTCATTATGCTTGCATTTTAATTAAGCAGAATAAAAATGTTTTTGACTGCACACATTTGCTTTGAGGTATTACCCCTGTTAAAAATACTGCAGTAAATAGTGTGTGTGCTCAGTTTTCACTCAGTTCTCAGTTGGAGACATTATTTGTTTACATCTTTACAAGCAAATGCAAACTTTTCCCGTTACCATTTGGACAAAGAAGGACTTGATCTTGGAGAGACTATCATGTTTACATTTTTACATTGCAAATGTGCATTTTTTTTTATTTCATTTTTTTCAGCAAAGAAGGGCTTGATTTTATCGAGGCTCTTTGTTTTTGAAAATGCACATCTTTTATGACTGAAGCAGGTATTTGTAAATACACTGTATGGTGTGGTTTAAAATATTAAATATATCAAATTAGTTCTCAACATTCTGTCTTGTGTTTTTGTAAATACACTGCAGGTAGTGAACATACAGTATGAGTTAACTTTATGAATACTTTAGTATTTTCAAGTTTATAAACCAGTATGCTAAAAGTAATATGCTTAGCAAACTTACAAGTAAAGTTAAAGTATAACAACAAGCAAAGTATACCTATACTTCAATAAACCAAAATGTGGACTAGAGGTATCTACCTCGTACAATTATATTATCATTCATTCATTTTCTATACCCGGCTTATCCCTTTCGGGATCGCGGGGGGCTGAAGCCTATCCCAGCCTGTCATACATATAAATATAAATTAATAGAAATAAAAAATATGTCTGCAGCCTGGCTATTATATATATATTATATACAATGGCAGTATATAGTATACTGTTTTTGTGGAGCTCAGTTGGACAGTGCACTTGGTCCTTCACTGGGAGGTTGCAGGTTCAAGCCCAGCTCCAGCTGTCACATGGTGACGTGTCCTTGGCAAGACACTGAATCCCAAACTGGTCCCACTGCTGCTTCAGTGGTGTGTTAAACAGGTTAGTCTTTTAAAAGACCAGAAAAGTGCTTTAAAAGCTTTAAGTAAACTTCAATAAACAAAATATGAACTAGAAGTATATGCTTAGTACACAAGTAGTATATAGATAAGTACAGCTGAAAGTGTGCTTTTATAGACTTAAAAATAAGTATATCTAAAGTATACCTGTATGAACTTAAAATGTTCCAATTTAATCTGAGGTAGGATTAAATTAGTATACTTTTTACTACACTACAAGTACATGGTCTGTAGTAAACTTGCTTTTACTTATACTTATACTCAAGTATATTTTATAAAATGAACTTCAGGTGTACTACTTGTTGCTAAGGGAGCTCCTGGAACATGAAGTCCTGCTGGTGTTGAGCAAAAAGCAGCTGAAGTCCTGAAGGATTCTTCACCTGTTTGCAGCTGAGCCTCCACTGTGTTCCCCCCCTCGTGCTGCACGGAGCAGCTGTAATCATACGAGCTGATCTCTGAGGACTTGATCTGTAAGATGGAGGCAGAACATCCAGACTCTGTGAGCTTCAGCGTCCGTCCATCAGCAGAGATGCGGCTCCTCTGAACCTCCACTCTTCTCTTGACGTCTCCAGGAGAACCTGACCCAAGGAGGAGACATGGAGGAGGCCACGCACAGCAGGGAGCTCTTCTCCTCCAGCTGCACACCTCTGGATGAAGCTGCTGCTGAGAGGAACACACTGACCACAGGAGGCTCCACGGGATCATCTGGAGATCAGAACATAGAAATATAATCATCTCCACACTGCAGTCAGTCTGATCCTGAGGACCACAGGAGCTCTGCCTCTCTCCAACAGTCTCTAACACCACTACGCTCATCATTTTAGGACATCCTCAGGTGTCACCTGTCATCTTTAGCTCACAAAAATTCCCTCTATTAGCTGCTCCCCTACCACTGAGCTAAAGCATCTGACAGCTAACAGGAAGTCAAAACTCAGACGAGTACGCAGTGAAAACCATGAACACGCCGTAATATCATGGATATATTGATCCAAAAACATCAATTAATGGTGTTTCAACACACTGAGACAGCTTCTCCTGAGACAGGAGGACATTTTGTCAAACTCTAAGACAAAAGGAGGTCTGAATAAATGTAGTGCTGTCAGCTTTGCTCACACACACACTCAGTGAGAAAAGGCCTCTTGATAAAATGATTGATCATCTCAGTAACAAACTGGGCATCAGTGAGTCACCCACAGCTGCCTCTGTGTCTGTTTTCATCCCTTATTTCTGTCTGCTTTGGCTCATGGTCACATCAGAGCGCTGTCACTTCGTCTGCTGCAGAAAACTTCAACATTCTTCAACTTTCACGCACACACAGAAAACAGTGAAACCTGGTCTGGAGGCAGAGACAAAGGTCCGGCAGGTGCACTGTTAGGGAGAAAAACAAGTGTAGTGAGGCTGATTGTTTTCAGGAGTGATCAGGAACAGGCCTCACTAAGTTTTGGAGCTGCTTTTCCCATCACAGCTCGTTTTTTCTGAGCTGAACCCCCCCCCACTGTGACAAATTGCAGAATAAGTGAGGCTCTCCTCCTTCACATGTTTTTGGACAGCCGCCTCCCTTCAAAGGTTTGAGGGAGTTTTTAAACCCTCCTGTGGCCCCTCTCCAGAACCACAGGAGGAGTTTTTCTTCTACACACATTTCAGTATGAACACTGAGTTTTTACTGCACTTTGGTCTTTCAAATATTCTCATTCTCAACTTATCTGAAGAACCTTCAGCCTCTCTCTGTTGCTCTCATGTCTTCAAAAGCACGGATAAACTCTGAAGATCAGGAAGAAAGACCGAACAACACTGAATCAAAAGTCACAGATTAATCCAATACCAGTTAAACCACAACACCAGCTCTGTTATCAGACAATATAAGAGACAGAAGACAATGAAAAACCTCCTGGTTGTTTTTGTTTGATTTAGGACTTAAAAATGTGATTCATGTGATCATTTAAAATGTGATGGCTTTGGATAAAGGTTGTCTTTGGGGATTTTATTGCCATTTTATTTTATTTTATTTCATTTTTCTTTATCTGTGAGATAGTAAGGTTGTCTTCCTGGATTTTAAAAGTGAATCAGTATGTTCTGTGTTTTCTTTTGTTTATTTAAATAGTGATGCACATTTTCATTGCATTGTTTGAAAACTGATCAGAAAAATTATAGAAAATTAAATAGAAAACAAACAAAACCATCAAACCATGCTATCAAATGTTTAGAACTTTGAATTATATTGTATTTCAATTAAAAAAAAAAAAAAGTTGTTACAGAAAATTACTGTTTGACTTTTTTCATTTTATTACTTGGTTAATTCATATTCATGACCATACCATAAATTTTATTTTCTATATTTGGATAAAAGCATTTGTTTGTCTGTTGAATGACAGGGGCTTTAAAAAAATTAAATAAAATTGGTAATTTATGTTTTAAGTAGAACACAGTCTCCATTAAAGGTGCATGTGATTGTAAAAACAAATCAATATTTTCTTTCACAGTCGCACTATCATCATTCTACATGATTATAGGACCAACATTTATGTCAGAACCAGGACTTTTGTCATGAATAAAGCTTTAAAAAGTATTACAGATATTTCACAGTTCTTCTTGAAAGTTGTCGTGATAAATGTCAACATATAAACAATCTAATACATTGAACTAATAATCTACTGAACATTCTTACTATTACAGTTTTTTTTTGTCTAACTCTGTGAAGTCTTCATGGTTATTTTTTTTTTTTTAAGATGCTCAATAAATAATCCTTAAATTTTAAAGAAAAATGTGATTTTCATTTTTTTTTGCCCAGAAGAAATGTATACCATTGTCTTTAGATTGCTCATTAATGTTTTCTTGTGAGTAAAATTTTATTATTCTTGCTCATTTGAGCCATGATTTGTCCTTTTTTAGAGCAAACAAAATAAGAGGATGAAGAAAAAAATTTCATTAAAAAAGTTAATATGCTGCCCATCTCTGTGTGTGATGTGTATAATCTTAAAAATACATTGATTCAATAACATTTCCTGCTGCTTTAAGTCACCTTTTTCTTAATACAACACACACTTTTTATTCATTAAAGTCCAACAACATACAGACAGCTCTGACTGACATTAATGACTGACTTGTTTATAAAATAAATACCTGCTGTACAGCAGAAAAATCAAATCTGTCATTTCTAAAGGACTTAATGTCTTGATCAGCAAAAACACAAAAGTATTAGAGTTTTATTTTAGAAAACTAAATAAAATGAATGTTTATTCTTACCTGAAACAAACAGTCTGGTTCCAGAGCCAAAGATCCAGTAATAGCTATCATACCATCCCCACAGTGAAATCTTCTGGTACAAAAACCTCTGCAGCTGAACCATCTGCTCCATAAACAGGAATCAAACATGAAACAGGTCTCTCTGATCCTAATCAAACATGAACGCCCTTCTGTGGATCATTAAAATATTAAAGTTTGAGTCTGTTGCTCCAGTTTTAAGTTAAAAATGTTTAACCTGAAGCAGAGAGCTGATGAATGAACACACAGACTGATGCAGACTCTCTCTCCTGAGGATAAACTCTCATCATCTGTTTGTACATTTTCATCTCAGTCAGAAAAATAAAATGTGTTTTCTGACTCACTTTTGATTAGCATTAATTCTTACATTTACAGGACAGCAAAGATAACAAAATATTAGTTTATTTCCACAGATGTTAGACATTAAACATGACTGTTCAGCTGTAAAATCACTGACATATCTTTCAGTTAATCAACCGATCAATCAATCAATCTTTCTTTGTATAGCACCAATTCATAACAAGTGTTATCTTAAGACACAATAGAGTAGGCTGAAGCAAGACTATTTATTTTAAAGATACACATATACAGACATGGAAAAAAAATGTTGGTACACTTCCATTAAAGAAAGAAAAACCCACAATGGTCCCGGAAATAACTTAAAACTGACAAAAGTAGTAAGAAATTAAAATATGCTGAAAATTAACTAATAAAAAATCAGACATTGCTTTTGAATTGTGGTTCAACATCATTTTAAGAAACAAAATAATGAAACTGGCCTGAACAAAAATGATGGTGCCCCTTGAAAACATTAAAAATGATTGGACCATAGGGACATGTTAAACTAAGGTGTGTCCCTGTAATTATCATCACAGGTGTCTTCAAGCTTGTAATCAGTCAGTCTGGCCTATTTAAAGGCTGAAAAGTAGTCACTGTGCTGTTTGGTATCATGGTGTGTACCACACTGAACATGGACCACAGAAAGCTAAGGAGAGAGTTGTCTCAGGAGATTTGAAAGAAAATTATAGACAAGCATATTAAAGGTAAAGGCTATAAGTCCATCTCCAAGCAGCTTGATGTTCCTGTGACTACAGCTGCACATATTATTCAGAAGTTTAAGGTCCACAGGACTGTAGCCAACCTCCCTGGACGTGTCCACAAGAGGAAAAGTGATGACACATTAAAGAGACATAATACGAATGGTAACCAAAGAGCCCAGAACAACTTCCAAAGAGATTAGAGGTGAACTCCAAGGTCAAGGTACATCAGTATCAGATCACACCATCCGTCACTGTTTGAGCCAAAGTGGACTTAATGGAGGACATCACTGTAGAAAGTAAATCATAAAAAAGCGAGACTGAATTTTGTCAAAACGCATATTGACAAGCCACAAAGCTTCTGGGAGAATGTCCTTTGGACAGATGAGACAAAACTGGAGCTTTTTGGCAGTCACATCAGCTCTATGTTCACAGACACAAAAATGAAGCATACAAAGAAAAGAGCACTGTACCTACTGTGAAACATGGAGGAGGCTCAGTTATGTTCTGGGGCTGCTTTGCTGCATCTGGCACAGGGTGTCTTGAATCTGTGCAGGGTTCAATGAAATCTCAAGACTATCAAGGCATTCTGGAGCCAAATGTGCTGCCCAGTGTCAGAAAGCTTGGTCTCAGTCACAGGTCATGGGTCCTCCAACAGGATAATGACCCAAAACACACAGCTAAAAACACCCAAGAATGGCTCAGAACAAAACACTGGACTATTCTGAAGTGTCCTTCTATGAGCCCTGATCTAAATCCTATTGAACATTTGTGGAAGGAGCTGAAACATGCAGTCTGGAGAAGACACCCTTCAGACCTGAGACAGCTGGAGCAGTTTGATCATGAGGAGTGGGCCAAAATACCTGTGGACAGGTGCAGAAGTCTCACTGAGAGTTACAGAAATCACCTGATTGCAGGGATTGCCTCAAAAGGTTGTGCAACAAAATATGAAGTTAAGGTACCATCATTTTTGTCCAGGCCAGTTCATTATTTTGTTATTTAAAATTATTTTGTTGAACCACAATTCAAAAGCAATGTCTGATTTTCATTAGTTAATCTTCAGTATTTTTTTTTTTAAATTTATCATTACTTTTTGCAGTTTCAAGCTATTTCAGTGACCATTGTGGGTTTTTCTTTCTTTAACCGAAGGGTACCAACATTTTTGTCCATGTCTGTATGCATAGATACATATACATATAAATAAATAAATTTGTATATAAACATACATACATCCAGAGATTTATCCATCCAGGCAGAGACAAAGGGACTAAAAGAGTCTATGATAGAGACAAACCCATGGACGCCCAGATCATAAATCTGCTCTCGTAACATTTGTATCTGCTGAATATAGATTCAATCAATCAATCTTTATTTATATAGCGCCATATTTGTCTTTGTTGAATATGGAGTTATTAAAGGTAAGCCCCTTGAGATTTGGCATCTCATTTTCAAGAGGGACCTCATGTCTATAATGATATACTAACTTTATTTATAAAGCGCCTTTAAAAACAGATGTTTAAAAAGTGCTTTGATGTACAAAACAAAGGTAGAAAAAAGCAGAACTCTTGAGACAATAGATCAACAATCAGGTCAAACAGAGACCAAAAGAGTTCAGAGGAAAAGGCACAGAGGTTCATGAAAAATAAAACAACAAAAAGAGAGAAAATGGTAAACTGGAGATGGCTGAAGAACTATAGAAATATACTACATTAGTACAGGCTAAAATGTCAATATGTACATAAGAGTACCATTAGTAAAGAAGATATTTTGTTGTATATATAATGATCAGGAGAAGATAAGACAAAAAGTAGATAATTGATTATAGATACTAGATAAATTGATGACAGTTGATAGTTTACTGTACATTAAATCAGGAAGATTGAAAGAAGAGGGTAGATAGAGGATGGTTAAAAGATAAATAATAAATAAATAATAAATAAATAAACAAATAAAGTATATTAAAACATGAGAGGATGGTAGAAACAGGACTAATATGATAAGAAAGCAGTGAGGGGAATAATAACAGAAGAGATTAAAAATAGTTAACTAAGTAATTGTAAAATAAGTATTTAGATAAAATAAATGAAATAAATGAAATAAATAACTAACAAGGTTGATCAACAAGTCTGTAAGCAGTAAACAAGCATCATGTGAAAGGAAGTCTAAAAAAGTGAGTTTTAAGATGCAATTTAAAAGATGTCACTAATACCCCTTTTAGGCTGGCCAAAAAACCTGTTTAAACTAGGTAACAATCGGCTCCTGTCAGCAGTTTGAAAGGGTCGAATTGGCATATCGACTGATCCTGCAAGCAACACAGGTTTTTATTGGCTAGCCTCCGATCAGCTTCAGTGGGAACATCACAACCGGGTCAACCCGCTAATTTACACAGACATCTGCGTAACATGCCCATGGCATAACATCGTGCCGGTCCCCTCCATCTGTAACTTACGTGACTCTTTGCCATCTCAGCAACAAATTCCATCCGTCATCAGCACTCAAATGTCATTCAGTCTGTTATAATTACTTACGAGTTAATGCTAACATTTATCCAGAAATATCAATTTACGCTAACACTGACTCAAAGATTTCATGTTTCTACTGCTTCAGCTAAGAAAGTTACATTTTACAAAATGAACTGTGCTCTTGTTTCCTGTCTGATATTTTTAGTTCCTGCTATTACGCTGACTTAGCTGAAGTGAAAGTACCTACTGTTAACCCCCTGTACTGTGATTGACCTTTTCATGGCAGACATATCTTATGAAATCAGTCACAAGGTTTGATTCAACATTACCTATGATGTCATCTCCTAAGCTTGAAGTGTATAAGATCTTGTGTTGTACCTTGGTTCTTCTTATTTGGATGTGTGAGAATGTGTCGAAAGGAAAACAACCTCGCCGAGCTTTGACTCCCTAGTGGCTGCATACTCATACCAGCAGTTAACATTAAATGCAGACATTCAGTTCAGGTCGAACCGACCTGGGTAAGGAAAACAACTGCGAGATTTATCACACTTCAACTGTCAAAATATTCTGTTGTGAGGAAAACTAGAACTGTCCCACCCATTTGCTGTGTATAAAATGTTATGTTACACCATGCAGAAAAGGGGGAGTTGAAGCTGCACACTTTGTCTGGAGGTGCCGAACAGAGCGCTCAGCAGCTGAGTGATTTTTACTAACTTTTGTATTGTTTCACATATTGTCAATAAATGGTTTGCTAACCGATCTAATCTGGACTTGTGCCTTCTTCCAAACAGAACAAAACCTTTAACAGTCTGCTCCTAGTTTGTACATTTTTTAAGACGGACAAAAGTACAGAGTATAGAAAACAGTTGACCGCTGTGTCCACGGCTTCCATGCTCCTTTCCATTGCTTACATGGTCGTGTTTCAATGCGCTGATGATGACATCAGCTTGATGCACCAAAGGAAAAAAAACAGCCACACAGCTCGTCTGACCCGGGTCTGCTGCCAGTGGGAAAGGAGTCACTTGCTGATTGTTAGCAGGTTAACCCGTGTTGAAAAAACCTGCATTGACCCGCTAATTTTACTATGAAAGCGGTATGATTCAGCGCCTTTTCTCTTCGGGCAGGGTGTTCCAAAGTCAAGGAGCTCTGATAGAAAAAGCTTGATCACCTTTAGTGTTAAACCTCGACTTTGGGACAGCCAGGAGACCCCAGCCCGAAGATCTGAGGCTCATAAGGAATCAATAGTGCAGATAAGTAGTTTGGGGTCAGACCTGTAAGGGCTTTAACAGTGATCAGTAAAATCTTAAAATCAATTTGAAAATGGACAGGAAGCTAGTGGAGCAGAGCAAGGACAGGAGGGTTGTGATGCCCTCTGTTAAAACCAGTTAAAAGCTGAGCTGCTTCGTTCTGAAACAGTTGGAGACGTGAGAGTGATTTATGGGAGATACCGGAGAGGAGGTAGTTACAGTAAACTAACCTGAAGAAGATGAATGCATGGATGACCTTTTCTAAATCAGCTGATCTGAATGACACATGACTGGACTGTTTCCTTGATGTGCTGTTCAAAGGTGAGGTTGGAGTCAAAAATTACACCTACATTTGGACCGAGGGTGCTGTTTATCTGTGTGATATTTGGGTTTGAGTAATTGAAGAGTATGATTTCTGACTTTGATTCATTAAGCTGCAGGAAATTTTGGGCCATCCAACTTTTAATATGATAGTTAAAATCAGCAGCTAGGCATTTTGGGTCATCAGGTCTCAGTGGGAGGTATATCTGTGTGTCATCCACATAGCAGTGGAAAGACAGATTATGGTGTTGTATGACTTCACCAGTAGAAGAATTTAAATAGAGAATAAAAGTGGATCTAAAATAGAACCCTGCGGTACACCACAGGCAATACGACAGGTAGAGGAGGAGTGGTTACATATGGTGACCACAAAGGTTCTGTCGAAAAGATAAGAATAAAACCAACTAAGGGCGATACCCCTGACACCAACCCAGGGCTTGAGACGTGGCATTAAAATGACATGCAGAAAAAAGCTCAGAAGAGCAGCTGGCAGAAAAAGGAGGAAAAACACAACACTAGGAGGAAATACAGTTAAAACAGGTAAAAACAATAAAACAACACTAAATAAAACCAGCTTATGGTCTGACACAGATATCCAAAGTTTCAAAGTTGTAGGGGCTGAGACCAAAAATGGATGTAAAGATAGTTACGATTGATGTTTAATCAATACATCCATGGATAGAGAGATCAATCTCTACAACAGCATCGGTAAGTGCTCCACAAAGGAGATGTGCAGCCACCTGAAACGCCTAGAAGAGCACTTCACTACTTGTTTCCTAGACATGGATATGTCAAATCTTCACTGTGGCGAGTTTTAAGATAATGCAGTTGCTTTTTGTTTCATAATTCCTTATAAGAGAGATTGTTTATTCAGTATTAATTTTCAGCCTTGTAAATAAAGCCAATATCCTGATCAGGGAAAATAAAATTGTCACTTTGTGCACTAATCCTGGCTACTTTGTATTTGCAACACAGTATAACAAATATAATGAAAAACTAATTCTAGAAAAAAAATGTCTGTGGGGTCCCCAGAAAATTGTGATGTCAAAATGGGGTCACAGACTAAAAAAGGTAAGGACCCACTGGCTTAGTGGCTGACTGTCTTCTTTTTAACTTGGTGGCGAAGGTGGTTCAGTCTAGTAGTGCACTCTACCAACAGTCAAAGAGGGTCAAGCTTAGCTCTGACTGTCACATATCCATGTGTCCATGGGAAAGACACTGGACATGAGTTGCTACAACAGCAGCATCAGTGGTGTGTAAATGGGTCTGATTAAGAATACTGCTCATTTTATTTACATGGGCTTTCTGATATAAAAACAACATCAAACAAAGAAAATATTGGTTAGTTAGACTTTAAAATGGATTACACAATTATTTTAACTGTGTTATTGGTGTTTCAAATATGGAAATTTAAATTTTCTATGTTTGATTTAAGCCAAGATGCTTCTCCATAAATCTTAACGGGATCATAATAATGTTTAATGAGGTTAAATTCCTCTCTCTGCTCTGTGCCTCACTACTCTACTTTAACACCTGTTCATCTGAAGGTTTTTGTTCAGCCTCCTCACATCATCTCTCACTGTGCAGAGACCTGAATCCAACAGAGGCAGTAATATGTGGCTGAGTGAGGGAGTTTCACCGTCTGAATCTGAAGCTCACAGCTGCTCTGTTTTTTAACAGCTGAGAAGTCGTTTTTCTGAGGATGATTGTAAAGCTCTTTTTTTATTGCACCATCTCTTATATCAAACCTCAAAATCACTCTGGATGTGTCTGCGTCTTTTTTCTGTAACCAGTAAAAGAAATCTTGATCACAATGATCGATGCCTCCACAGGTGAAGGAGACTTTCTCTCCGGTTCTCCTGGTCAGAGACAAACTGTCCTGTTGGAGCTCTGCTGCCGTGGTAACCAGGGCTGTGGACAGACAGACAGATGGAGGTCAGTGAAACATCACCTGTAATCACCAAACCTGTTGATGAGGTCCCATCATAACACCTCAGTTTAATAACATACTACAGTCATGTCACTGAGACGGGGCTGCTTCACTGACTGGGCTCTGATTGGCTGAAAACACCCACCTGAGCACACGCAGCACAGAGCCACCATGAGAAGCATGTTGAGTTTCCTCTGATGAACCCGAGGAGAAGTGAGGACGAATCAGGACGAGCTGTCTGATCAGACGGAGCCTGCTGCTCACAACTCCCATCAGCCACTGCTGCACACTGATAAGACCCTGGTGGTGATTGACAGCTGGGCTGTGGTTTCCTGCAGAGTCTGAGGCTTTAAGGTGGAGCGGGGGCGGAGCTAAGGACAAACAAACTGAACTTGGTTACCATGGAGACTCGGCCTGTTTCCTGTGCAACAGGCTCTGGTTTGGTTCTTAAATTCATCATCAACTTTCATTTAGGCCTTTAAAATCACAGAGGTTCCCCCTATTTATTAAAAAAAAAAAAAGATGCTATTTTTTATTCATCTGAGCAAAATCCAAGCCCTAAATGAAGATGCCTCCATCTGACTTCCCCTCTGTTGCGGTCGGACATCCGGTGTGGACACTTGCAGTCATGCTTCAGCGTCTTTTTGCATTTAGGCTTCGTCTCACTGGACTTTTATTTATGCATCACCTTCTTGCATTTGTGTTGCAGCTTTTGCATTCATCTTCTCTGTTAATGCAAAGTGTTCTGTATCTGTATTTGTGTGACTCTTCTCTGCCACCGTAATAATGAAGTCAAGCTACAAAAAAACAGACATAATCACAACAGTAATAAACCAGAGCAGCATAAAGACACTTCAGCCCAGCTAAGACCAAAGACAGTGATGCAGCAAAACCATTTGAGAAGGTCACATGGCACGGTCCAGCTGTGTGAACTAAGAGCTGTGGAAAGAGAGAGTTGCATCACTGTGGGGTCAGAACTTGAGAGGATCACGTGGTTCATGTAGCAGCCGAATAGTTCCAAACAAAGCATGATGGGTCATCTAAATGGAAATGCTTAGCTGCAATTTCTAGTAACTACTTACCAATAGTTTCCATTTTTTACATTAATATATTAATATAGATAAATTCAAATGTGACCCATATTCTATGCACATGTGTAGGAACATTATAATTGCGATAATTTTTTCAAAATTGCTGAAATTTCCTCTGAAAAGGAAGAATGTGGACATTAAACTAGTTGGCTATACTTATGTTACTGACTAGCAAACACTGCTTGACACTGTAACGTTAGAAAATGTCGTTGATTATACACTGCCTGTCTAAAAAAAACAAAGCTGCCACCTGGATTTAACTAAGCAAATAGGTACGAGCCTCCTATTGGATAATTAGTGCATGGGTGATTATCTTTCAGCTGGCAACAAGTTATTTAACCCCAGCTGATGCAATGAGTAGCTTCAAATTTCCCAAAAAAACATATCAGACACATCCTGTGGTCATGGAAAAGATGTTAGTCTGTTTAAGAAGGGTCAAATCATTGGCATGCATCAAGCAGAGAAAACATCTAAGGCATTATTAAAAACTGGAAGGATAGTGGGGAGCCATCAATCACCATTGAGGAAGAATGTGATCAGAAAAAAATCCTGAATGATCGTGATCGGCGATCACTTAAACCTTTGGCCAAATCAAATTAAAAAAAAACAACAGTAGAACTCAGGGGTATGTTTAATAGTGAAAGTAAGAGCATTTCCACACGCACAATGTGAAGGGAGCTCAAGGGATTGGGACTGAACAGCTGTGTAGCCTTAAGAAAACCACTAAACAGTGAGGCTGCAGTTGGTCAGGTCTAGGTTCAGCAACATTATGGCCCAAAGAATGAGGTCAGCTGACTACCTGAATATACTGAATGACCAGGTTATTCCATCAATGGATTTTTTCTTCCCTAATGGCACGGGCATATTCCAAGATGACAATGCCAGGATTCATGGGGCTCAAATTGTGAAAGAGTGGTTCAGGGAGCATGAGACATCATTTTCACACATGGATTGGCCACCACAGAGTCCAGACCTTAACCCCATTGAGGATCTTTGGGATGTGCTGTAGAAGGCTTTGCACAATGGTCAGACTCTCCCATCATCAATACAAGATCTTGGAGAAAAATTAATGCAACACTAGACGGAAATAAATCTTGTGACATTGCAGAAGCTTATCGAAACAATGCCACAGCGAAAGTGTGCTGTAATCAAAGCTAAAGGTGGTCCAATGAAATATTAGAGTGTGTGACCTTTTTTTTTTGATGGCGACTGTTTTTTTTTTGGCCAGGCAGTGTAACATCAACAATGGTGATTTGAAAAATACCGACTTGTTTTTTGTAAACATTTCAGAAGAAGAAGGAAGCTTGTGTGATCCCCCTGAGTAGGAAAACGTGTATTTTTGTTGCAGAGTAGTTAATTACGTTCTGTCCTGGCTCAGCGTGGTGGCTCCTCTGGTCGGCCTGGGGGTTCCTCTGAAGTACTGCACCCTGCTCCATCCTGCACCCTCACCAGACTGAAGCTAGTATATATTTAGCTGGTAGTTAGTATTTATAAATATATATATTTATTTATTTATTTATTTATTTATTTATGAGTGTTTTGTTATGAGTGTTTCAGCATTTTAGGTCAGTGATTACAAATATTTATGAAAACATCTGCTGATGGGGATGTTCAGAAACTCTGTCAGGGGTGTTCAGATGTGGACAGGAACAAAAGACAATCATCTGCAGAGAAACCAGAGCACCTGGAGAAAACCCACACATGCACAGGGAGAACATGCAATCTCCACATAGAAAGGCCCTGACTGACCAGAGAGTCAAAACAGAGACCTTCTTGTTGTGAGGCAGGGGCACAACCTGCTACACCACTGAGCAGCCCATAATCATATTTAGATGATTAAATCCTGAGGAGGTGGTACCGTGGAACTTTTATCTGCAGGCCCTCTCTCCTGGGGAGCAGTAAAAAGTGTTACACTGTGCTTCAGAGCAGACTCGCTGCTCGAGGGTTTCACCTCTCATGGTTACAGTACCAGGTTTTGATGACATAGTTATCCAGTCCCAAAGTCCTGGACCACTGGGCCTGACCTGCACTGGGGCATGGATTATTTGTGCTGTAGAGAAGTAGAAATAATCAATTTAATAACACTTTTTTATTATTAGAGACAGAAGGGTGTTTTATTTTGAAAGAATGACCTGATCCTCTCAAATTCATCAGTGTACCTTGACTGTGCAGACTTTACACTCAGGCTCTCAGTCAGGGCTGTGATGAATGAAAAAGTAAGGCCTGAGATGAACTCACTGTTAATCCTGTTTTTGTGCACTCATCCACCAGTGCTCTGAAAACAGCTGTAAATATATCTGACTCTGAAAGACAAAGAGACGAAGAGTTCCTGCAGTGATCATGGGTGATTGGCAAGACTTCATGGTGATTGTGTGATAGAAACAATGACAAACAAATTAAAGTTGATGTTGAAGTTGATGACGACCACAATCAGAAATATAGTTGATTGGAATTTTATGTGAAAGACCAACACAAAGTGGCAGACAGTTGTGCAGTAGAAAGAAAACTCAACATGAGTTTAATCTTTTTTTTTTTTCTTTACAAATAAAAAAACCCTGAGAAGTGTGGTGTGCAAAAGCATTCAACCCCCTGAGTCAATACTTTGTTCAACTGCTTTTTTCAAGCCTTTTGGGGTTTGTCTCTACCAGCTTAGCACATCTGGAAACTGAAATTTTTGCTCATTCTTCTTGGCAAAACAGCACAAGCTCAGTCAGATTAGATGGAGAGCATTTGTGAACAGTAGTTTGCAGATGTTTTTTTCTAACTGATTTCATAGTTTTTTTTTCATTTTATAAAGAAACATTAAGCAAGAGAACATAAATACAAACATGTATACAAACATGGAAACCCCCCCACCCACAACCCTACATCATGACACCTGACAAACACAAGAGGGAAAATGGTACTTAATTAAATTAGACAAATTAAAAAAAAATTATAAAAGTAAACGAATAGTACCAATATAGAAGTAAATGAAAAAGGTACAAAAATACAAAAAGGAGACAGGAAGATAATACTAAGCATATGTTTGAGAAGTATTCATATCTTAAAGTGCATGCATCTTACAAGAGGAGAGGGAACTAATCACATAAGGTACCACTGCTTGACCATTCAATATAACACACTAAAGTGGAGACCTAGATGTACAGCACCAAAGCAATATGCTAAGAACAGGAAAAGTACGTCGATTGAAGTTTGTCCACAGGCTCATACAGGCTCACACAAGTATTAATAGATGAAATGGTAAAGAGAAGACAGATTATTTATACAGTTGAAGGAAAGCAGTTTTCAGATCCTGCCACAGATTCTCAGTTGGATTTAGGTCTGGACTTTGCTGGGCCACTCTAACACATGAATGTGTTTTGTTTTAAACCAATCCATTGCAGCCCTGGCTTTATGTTTAGCTTGTTGTCCTGCTGGAAGGTGAACCTCTGCTCAAGTCTCAAGTCTTTTGTAGACTCCAACAGGTTTTCCCACAAGACTGCCCTGTGTTTGGCTCCATCCATCCCCCCTTCAACTCTGACCATCTTCCCTGTCCCTGCTGAAGAGAATCACTCTCAGAGCCTGATGCTGCCACCACCATGTTTGACAGTGGGGATGGTGAGTTCACAGTGATGTGCAGTGTTAGTTTTCTGCAACACATACTGTTTTGCATTCAGGCCAAAAAGTTCAATTATTGTCTCATCTGACCAGAGCACCATTTTCTACATGTTTGCTGTGTCCCCCACATGACTTCTTTTAACAACGGCTTTCTTCTTGCCACCTCTCCTCCCCATAAAGGCCAGATTTGTGCAGTGCAGACTTATAGTTGTCCTGTGGACAGATTCCCCACCTGAGCTGTGGATCTCTGCAGTTGAACAGTGCTCTGTGAGATGTTCAAAGCTTGGGATACATTTTTATAGCCCAACCCTGCTTAAAACTTTATCCCTGACCTGTCCGTGTGTTCCTTGGACTTCATGATACTGTTTGCTCCCCAATATTCTCTCAACAACCCTCTGAGGCCGTCACAGGACAGCTGTATTTGTACTGAGATTAGATTAAACACAAGTGGACTCTTATTTAG
Organism: Cetoscarus ocellatus; assembly: GCA_037902135.1. Classification (NCBI taxonomy): domain Eukaryota; kingdom Metazoa; phylum Chordata; class Actinopteri; order Labriformes; family Labridae; genus Cetoscarus; species Cetoscarus ocellatus. Next base: position 23,792 of record JBAMNC010001292.1, read on the forward strand.
TCATAAGGTCAACATTCAATCATTTAGCATTAATCAGGCAGCTTCTGAAGGCAGCTGGATGCACTCAGAGAAAATGGGGCTGAATGCTTTTGCACACCACACTTCTCAGTGTTTTATTTATAAAAAATTTTAATCATGTCTAATTTCCTTTTTGCTTCACAATCATGTGCCACTTTGTGTTGGCCTTTTACATAAAGGTCCAACCCAATATATTCTGTATGTAGTCATAATGTCACAAACTGTGGAAAACTTCAAGGGGTATGAATACTTTTGCAAGCCACTGTATAATATATTCATAAATAAAGGCACTTGATTTCTTTACTCTATGTGAGTTTGGAGAGTGATGTAGGTAAACTTTATCTTTGCTTGTTTTCGTTGTGGGTCCTGTAATTTAACTTGTGCTACAGGCTTCAGACAAAAGATAAAACTGCATCAGAAAAGGTCTTAAAGGTTTATTCTGAAAAGTCACAGAATGGTTTGATAAACTGTCAGTGGACAAAGAGCTTGATTTTTTTTACAGATGGAGCCTAAAAATATTTAAAATGCAGTCAATAAATTGAATGAAAAATAATAAGATTGAACTTCCTTCTTTGAGAATTTATGACACGGTTTTTGCATATGTTAATGCACTAATGTGCCAATTCTTACATCAGATAGCTTTACATTGCAGTTAATATAATTTAAGCTTTTATTAATTATCTTCATGTCTGGTATGGACCCTCCAACCAGAGACCAACAAAAAAGAAACAGCATCTTAAAGTAATAATCTGTTTTGTATCATTAATCTGAATCTGTAAGCTGAGCTACAGTTGTCATACAAATATGTTACAGAGCAGTGAGAACCTTAAATATGTGCTTAAATGTAAAAATGTGATCAGGTGAGCTCGTTCTTCTTTATCAGTCTTATGTAACATATCATGAAGGTGTTATTAGAGAGGTCGTTACAACAGAATTCCTACTTCTCAGCTGAGTTGGACAATTTTGGCCTTTGTTGATCGTGGACAGTCAGTAGATAAACTTGGAAAGAGGGAAAGATAGTTTATGATGTCATAGCTATACAGGCTCTCCACCTACATGTGTGTTTTTCCTCATCACAGGCAGACGCCATTACTGTTCTGAAAGTCCACCCTGTGTCCTGTAACACCCCCCCCCCAGTCAGATCAGAGTGTCTCCAAAGGAGGGGAGGGAGAAAGAGCTCGATCTGATCCTGGCAAATGGACCTGGGACTGGATCTGAACCCAGGCTGTCCACACAAGGTGAGACCCTCAATATCCTGTATGTTATGTGCACAGTCTCTACTACTCTGTCACATTGAGTCCTCATGAATGTGGGATTGTTTTTCAGTTCAGAAATCATCCCATGGCTCCCTCTGGTCTTTAGTCATGATGAGTTAAACTACACACAACAGCCCACGCTGCTCTGCTGAGATGCGCAGTCTATGACTGTACTGTCACACAGAAAACTGGGAAAAACAGCAACATGTCCCATCATGCATTGCAGATCAAAAGCATTAATGGAGGAGGGAGAGAGAAACAACCAGTTTTGAAGCTCAGGAAAATGAAAAATCAGTTTCAATCCTCTGTGGTGAAAACCGTCTGCTTTAAGATGTGATAATAATGCTGCTGGATAATCAAATCAAATCTTCATTCATGTAATGAGAGATGAGTCCAACTTAGAGCTACCTTTGAGTGTTTATTTTTAGAGTTGAAATAATGTCAGTGATTAAAAACAGAAAAAGTGTTTGGAGCAGTTTGTTGTTCAGACACTAGGGGGCGACAGCATGAAGGTTTTTGAGCTGAACAGACCATAGTACTGTCACACACTGTCGAGTAAAGTGATGAATAAAAATGTATAGAATAGGTTTATATACTGTATAGGAATATTAACATTGATAATAAAAAAATATAAAAAAGGCTGCTCCTCTGTAGACCTTTAATGTCACGAAAATGCTGAGATTTGATGACTTCTTAAATCGCAATGGAATCATTTTTTAAATGTTTGTTTTTTCTTTCAAATAAGTTAAAATTATGACCAAAAAGGTTTTTTGGTGTTGTTATTTATTTTTCTTGTTACATTTCTAGATTTTGAGGGAATAATCCATCTGTCCCCTATGGACTCCATGCATCAACGGTATAAAGAGTAATTAAATGGAACTTTAAATGGATCCACAAACACGTATATTTAACAAACATTTATTAAGCGTAAATTATATGAAAATGACAAAAATAAAAAATAACATGTGACTCTGACTCTCCCTTCTGGAATTTTCTCTGTCACCCTGTAGCTCTTGCTGGCCCGAAGTCTCTGAGGGAAAACATGACATTTTAGAGATTAAAGTAATTAGAGTAAGTGTAATTACACTGTAAAAACACAAACTTTAGACAGTTTAGAACAAATAAACAAACATGCACCGTCCCCCTGCACACTCAGAGGCTTTCCTCACATGGGCCTCTGCTCTTATATGAACCAATAGATGAAATGTTAGCAATAAAATAAAATGCAAAATCTGATTTTTGCTGTTTAATTAAATTATTTATTTGTGAATTACACTAAAAATTAAAATAAAAAACTACAGAATTGGGTGCAATATTAATTCATAAATAATACACAGAATATACCCTTTAGTGCAAAACATCCACTGGAGTGGACGGATGAATTTTTGGCCACAGAAAAAAATATACATGAAATGTATTTTTAAAATCTGCATAAAGGTGTTTTTTACACCTTATTAAATTAGAATATCTGTTCTGACCTGTCTTGTTTCTTTGAGAACAGAAGGATTTAACACTTCTTCTTGAGGGTCATGGAGCATTTCCCCCTTTGTTATCCAATTTGGATTTATGAGATGATATATTGATTGTACTACGACCTAAAAGTTATGAAATGTATTCCACTGCAGTGAATACCATGCATGATTAAACTGAAGCTGATGATTTGGATGTTGTTTAGAAAATAAAGAGAAAACTGCATCATTAAAATGTTTTTACAAATCAGCTGACTTCCAACTCATTAAAAAAATCAAACCATATAGTGAATTGTTAATGATAAATATCAAAATATTTGACTATTTTAAACATCATTTATTTATTTTTTAGCCTTTATTTAACCAGGAAAATGTCCCTCATTGACAATAAGATCTCTGCTCAGGGATTGATGTAGTTCAAACATTTTTCCAGAATTTTTTTTTTTTTAAGCAAAAAAAGTTAGCACATTATAAGTGATATTTTTTATGTTTTCAGCCAGAAAATATAAATGCTCTAATTTAAAGTCTACTGGGGCTTCTTTTAGAATATTGTAACACTTGAAAAGAAAAATACAATCTACATAAAATAGTGACCTGTCAGCTGTCCTGAGTAAAGCAAATTTTAAAGAGAAGAATTAAGATTTTTTTAATAAAATGGTCCGAAAAAGGCAGGGTCCACTGCTCCAGACTGTGTGCAGTGTGTCTGTGTTCATGACGTGCCCTACCTGATCAGACCAGCTGCTGGAGATTCAACAAAATGAATCACAGTCAACACCTTCAGCTTGACCTTGACCTGACCTTTGGCTCAGTTCACACAGCTGGACCGTGCCATGTGACCTTCTCTAACGGTCTTGCTGCATCACTGTCTTTGGTCTTAGCTGGGCTGAAGTGTTTTTATGCTGCTCTGGTTTATTACTGTTGTGATTATGTCTGTTTTTCTGTAGCTTGACTTCATTATTACGGTGGCAGAGAAGAGTCACACAAATACAGATACAGAACACTTTACATTAACAGAGCAGACAAAAGCTGCAACACAAATACAAGAAGGTGATGCATAAATAAAAGTCCAGTGAGACGAAGCCTTAATGCAAAAAGACGCTGAAGCATGACTGAATGCTTGACACCGGACTGACACCGGATGTCCGACCACAACAGAGGGGAAGTCAGACAGAGACTTTTCTTAGACAGAGACATCGAGCTGTCATGAAGTTGGAGCTTCGTTTTAGGTCTTGGATTTTGCTCAGTTGAATAAAAAATAGCTCCTTACTTTATAAATAAGGGGAACCTCTGTGATTTTAAAGGCCTAAATGAAAGTTGATGATGAATTTAAGAACCAAACCAGAGCCTGTTGCACAGGAAACAGGCAGAGTCTCCATGGTAACCAAGTTCAGTTTGTTTGTCCTTAGCTCCGCCCCCGCTCCACGTTAAAGCCTCAGACTCTGCAGGAAACCACAGCCCAGCTGTCAATCACCACCAGGGTCTTATCAGTGTGCAGCAGTGGCTGATGGGAGTTGTGAGCAGCAGGCTCTGTCTGATCAGACAGCTCGTCCTGATTCGTCCTCACTTCTCCTCGGGTTCATCAGAGGAAACTCAACATGCTTCTCATGGTGGCTCTGTGCTGCGTGTGCTCAGGTGGGTGTTTTCAGCCAATCAGAGCCCAGTCAGTGAAGCAGCCCCGTCTCAGTGACATGACTGTAGTATGTTATTAAACTGAGGTGTTATGATGGGACCTCATCAACAGGTTTGGTGTTTACAGGTGATGTTTCACTGACCTCCATCTGTCTGTCTGTCCACAGCCCTGGTTACCACGGCAGCAGAGCTCCAACAGGACAGTTTGTCTCTGACCAGGAGAACCGGAGAGAAAGTCTCCTTCACCTGTGGAGGTGTTAATCAGTGTGCTAATACTGATTTGTTCTGGTTACAGAAAAAAGACGCAGACACATTCAGAGTGATTTTGAGGTTTGATAGGAGCCGTGATGCAATAGAAAAAAATTTATTCAACCATCCTCAGAAAAACGACTTCTCAGCTGTAAAAAAACAGAGCGCCTCTGAGCTTCAGATTCAGAGGGTGAAACCCTCTCACTCAGCCACATATTACTGCTTCTGTTGGAAATGGGGCTCTCCACAGTGAGAGATGATGTGAGGAGGCTGAACAAAAACCTTCAGATGAACAGGTGTTAAAGTAGAGCAGTGAGGCTCAGAGCAGAGAGAGGAATTTAACCTCATTAAACATTATTATAATCTGAGGGATTTGTTTAGAGGAAGAGTCTTGGCTTAAGTCAAACAGGATAGAAAACATAATTGTCCACATTTGAAACATTGACATAAACATTAAAATGATTGTATAATCAATTTTAAAGTCGAACTAACCAATATTTCCTTTGTTTCTTGTTGTTATAATGAAAGCCCATATAAATAAAAAGAGCATTATTCTTGATCAGACCCACTAACACACCACTGACGCTGCAGTTGGAGCAACTTGGGTCAAGTGTCTTGCCCATGAACACATTGATATGTGACAGTCGGAGCTGAGCTTGACCCTCTTTGACTGTTGGTAGAGTGCACAACTAGACTGAACCACCTACTCCATCAAGTTATAAAGAAGACAGTCAGCCACTAAGAGGTGAAACAGATCAGTTATTTAAACTAGAAGTGTGTCTAAAGGACATTAGGACCTGGATGACCAGAAATTTTCTTCTTCTTAACTCAGACAGACAGAGGTCATTGTTCTGGGCCCCCGACACCTTAGAGAAACCTTTTCTCATGATTTAAGTGCCCTAGATGGTATTAGCCGGCACCGAGCACAACTGTTAGAAATCCTGAGATTCTATCTGATCTGGATTTATCCTTCAACTCTCACATAAAATACATTTCAAGAACAGCCTTTTTTGTCCCCATAATATCGCTAAAATCAGGCCTATCCTGTCTCAGAGTAATGCTGAAAAGCTAGTCCATGCTTTTGTTTCCTCTAGACTGGATTAATTCTTTCCTTTCAGGCTGTCCCAGTAAGTCTCTTAAGAGTCTTCAGCTGGTTCAAAATGCACGTGTACTGACTAGAACTAGGAGAAGAGACCACATTACTCCTGTATTAGCTTCTCTGCATTTTCTTTAACAAAATCTAGAATAGAATTTAAAATACTTCTTCTCAACAACCATGGATGAATATTGCTCATCGCACCAGCCCCCAATCCCCATTTTGTCCAGGAGCATATTCATCCTGGAGACTAAAAGGATCATCATGAAACTCACTGGGGAAGTGGTTTCAGGGGAAGAGAATACAGATTTTCCCAGATCTCTTGGTTGACTTGCTGAAGAAGAGAGCTGCAGTCAAAGACATCAAAACTCTGCTGAAGGACGCGCAGGTCAAATGTGGTCTCCTGCACTCTTGCATGCTGATGGTTACTCATCAGGAGTCCACAGTGACATTTACTGATGCTAAAGAGGCCAAGACTTACTATGACCAGGTAATCAAGCCTTTACTCTGCCATCTGCGAGAGTAAAATGAAAGGACAATTATGACTGAAACTACTAGGCTACCGTCATCGCCAGCTTTTACAAAACCCAAAACCAGTGAAGTTGGCACGTTGTGTAAATCGTAAATAAAAACAGAATACAATGATTTGCAAATCCCTTTCAACCTATATTCAATTGAATACACAGCAAAGACAAGATACTTAATGTTGTAACTGGTAAACTGTGTTATTTTTTGCAAGTATTAGCTCATTTTGAATTTGATGCCTGCAACATGTTTCAAAAAAGCTGGCACAAGTGGCAAAAAAGACTGAGAAAGTTGAGGAATGCTCATCAGACACTTATTTGGAACATCCCACAGGTGAACAGGCTAATTGAGAACAGGTGGGTGCCATGATTGGGTATAAAAGCAGCTTCCCTGAAATGGTCAGTCATTCACAAACAAGGATGGGGCGAGGGTCACCACTTTGTGAACAAATGCGTGAGCAAATTGTCCAACAGTTTAAGAACAACATTTCTCAACGAGCTATTGCAAGGAATTTAGGGATTTCATCATCTACGGTCCGTAATATCATCAAAAGGTTCAGAGAATCTGGAGAAATTACTGCACGTAAGCGGCAAGGCCGAAAACCAACATTGAATACCCGTGACCTTCGATCCCTCAGGCGGTACTGCATCAAAAACCGGCATCACTGTGTAAAGGATATCACCACATGGGCTCAGGAACACTTCAGAAAACCACTGTCAGTAACTACAGTTCGTGGCTACATCTGTAAGTGCAAGTTAAAACTCTACTATGCAAAGCGAAAGCCATTTATCAACAACACCCAGAAACGCCGCCGGCTTCGCTGGGCCCGAGCTCATCTAAGATGGACTGATGCAAAGTGGAAAAGTGTTCTGTGGTCTGACGAGTCCACATTTCAAATTGTTTTTGGAAAGTGTGGTCGTCGTGTCCTCCGGACCAAAGAGGAAAAGAACCAGCCGGACTGTTATAGGCGCAAAGTTCAAAAGCCAGCATCTGTGATGGTATGGGGGTGTATTAGTGCCCAAGGCATGGGTAACTTACACATCTGTGAAGGCACCATTAATGCTGAAAGGTACATACAGGTTTTGGAGCAACATATGTTGCCATCCAAGCAACGTCTTTTTCATGGACGCCCCTGCTTATTTCAGCAAGACAATGCCAAGCCACATTCTGCACGTGTTACAACAGCGTGGCTTCGTAGTAAAAGAGTGCGGGTACTAGACTGGCCTGCCTGTAGTCCAGACCTGTCCCCCATTGAAAATGTGTGGCGCATTATGAAGTGTAAAATACAACAACAGAGACCCCGGACTGTTGAACAACTTAAGCTGTACATCAAGCAAGAATGGGAAAGAATTCCACCCGAAAAGCTTCAAAAATTGGTCTCCTCAGTTCCCAAACGTTTACTGAGTGTTGTTAAAAGGAAAGGCGATGTAACACAGTGGTAAAAATGCCCCTGTGCCAACTTTTTTGCAATGTGTTGCTGCCATTAAATTCTAAGTTGATGATTATTTGCAAAAGAAAATAAAGTTTCTCAGTTCAAACATTAAATATCTAGTCTTTGCAGTGTATTCAATTGAATATAAGTTGAAAAGGATTTGCAAATCACTGTATTCTGTTTTTATTTACGATTTACACAACGTGCCAACTTCACTGGTTTTGGGTTTTGTATTTTTATTCAAAACTTTGATAGAAGAAACTTTTAGTTCCTTTTTTTCTAATCAAGAGTGTTTATGATCTGTTACCTTAGGTGGTTGGACAGTAGGCTAATTGGTAGTTTTCTCTTTAAATTACATTATCTGTATGTTTCTGGGTCTTTTTCTTGCCTTTTTATTTTTTTATTTTTATGGTCCTTTTCTCATTCTCTCTTTTTTCACCATCATCACTGACCTGGTGGCATGCAGTACTTAAATTGGCGAGTTTGACTTTATTTATTAATGTTGATTTCATTGGAAAATAAAGGATATGATCAAATGTATATGATGATATTGTCATATTTCAGAGGAGGGACAGGATGTCCACTATGCTGAACCTCTTCCATTGTTTACAGGGGGACATGCACAGGGAGTATCTGAGGATAGTGGGGTGGCTGTTTATTTATGTTTTGTTTTTTGTTGTTGTATTGCATCTCAGGCCCTCAGTTACTCATTTCATATTATTTTCATATAGTGCTTAAATTTACAAGTTAGAATGTTAAAGGTTTGGGGAGTGCTGCTAAAAAAGGAAAATCCTGTTACATCTTAAAGAAAGTAAAATAGATATAGCTTATTTACAAGAGACTCACCTCTTATCATCTGCTCATGACCAGCTTAAATCTAGATGGTCTGGAAAATTTTACTACTCCTCATTTAAATCTATCTCAAGAGAGGAAGCTTTTATTATTTATCAGAGCATACCGTTCTCCCCTGAAGAAATTCAATCTGACTCTAATAGTAGATATATTTATACTTTGTGAGAGGGTTTTTAGCACATGAAGAGGTTTATTTAATTAATTCATACAGTCCTAATTTTGATGATCCCATTTTATTAATGACATTTATCTAATGTTGCTTTAGTATGAAATTCCAATATTTTGGGAGGAGATATCAATTGCATTCAAGATGTAAAATTGGACAAGTCATCTCAGAGTAAACACTCATTATCCCAGTGATTCCCAAACTGGGGTTCTCGTACCCCCAGAGGTACGCGAAGTGACGTAGGGGGTACGCAAATACCTGTCAGGTTTCAATCAGTTGTTTTAGTAGTTAAAGTTCAATCTGGCAAATGTTTGTATGGTGAGCTTTGATAAAGGCCTGAAGTGTTGTCAGAGAGGCTGGAGGCTGGATTGGTGAGGCATCTTAGAGAAGAAAATCCATCCTGAATTGTCAAAGATTCTTATAGTAACATTATGTTCAGTCAGACACCCTTCTCATTAGAGCTGTGGTGAGTTTGTAACAGTTTCAAGTTCATTAATGAATATGTTCTAGAAATGTAAATTTCTTTTTTTAATAAGTGAACTGGTGTTGCCCACTGAAATTGTTGGTTAATAAATCTATTTTGTGAGAAATAACTCACTTTAAGAGATGTTATTTGTATGTTATGCATGTTAAATGTGGGAGTGGGGGTGGTGGCAGGCTTACAGACACATTTCTTTTTCTAGCTGCTGAAAGTGCTTGAGAGTAGGGGGTACATGGCTGGAGGTCGAGTGTCTGAAAGTGTCAGTGGCTGTGAAAAGTTTGGGAACCACTGCATTATCCAATATGTCAACAGCTTTAGTTAATATCTCAAGAAATTTAGGACTCTATGATGTTTGGAGAATACATCACCCAGATGAGGGGGTCTTGTCCTTTTATTCACATGCACATAATTAATATTCAAGATTATAAACTCATCTTAGAAACAGAATTTGGAAATTTGACATCAAGTCTTGATCCATGGAGATTTAATATTCTGTTGCTTTCAAAGGAGGAATTTAATACTTATATGAATGCTCAGTAACATTTTTGATGCACATCAATATTATTAAGGACGTTCTTTAATATTCTGGGACACAATAAAGGCCTACATTAGAGGGTGTGTGACATCTTTTTCATCTTCAATGAAAAAAACAACAAAACATGAGTTGAAATGTATTGAGCATGATATCATTAAACCTGAGAAGCAATATTGTTGATGTAAGGATCCTGAAATTTGAATGCAGATAGATGAAGTTAAGATGAAATAAAATTAATACACATGTATCTGTGAAGTGGCATTTATTAAACCTAAATGATCTTATGTGGATCAAGGTGAAGTGGCAGGCAAATTATTAGCTAGGTGCATTAAGAAGGAATCAGAAGACAGAACAATTCTTAAAGTTAAAAATAAAGACTATTATTATTATTATTATTATTATGGATCCTCTTCAAATTAATGATGCATTTAAATCATACTACAGTAACTGTATACATCCACATCCCAGTATAAGCCAGACATATGCAAATCTTTCTTGGAAAATGTCACTTTACTTATCTTGTCTGAAGAAGATAGACGTGCTTTAGAAAAAGATCTCCTCAGAACATCTGCAGACTGCAATGGTTACTCTTAAAATGGCAACGCTCCAGGCTTAAATGGTTTACCTTTGAGTTTTATAGACATTTTGCTAAATATGTTACCTCCCTTTCTCTCCATGATCAATTCATTTTTAGGAAAGAATATCTTTTTCAGTCTTTATATTTAGTTTCCATAGTCCTTCATAAAAAGGATAAAGACCCTCGTCTATGCTCCTCTTACAGACCAATTTCAATCCTCAATGTTGATCATGAATGATTTCCAAGGTCCTAGCATTACAGTTTCATCAAGTTCTGCATCGTCTTATTAATCCAGATCAAACTGGCTTTGTTGAGGGTCACACACCAACTGACAATTTACGTCGATACTTTAGTATTCTTCATCATACTATCTCAACTCTCCAAATGTGGCTCTCTCCGTTGATGCTGAGAAAGCATTTGACAGGGTTGAACTGAAACTTATTTTTGCTGCTCTTGACAGATTTAATTTAGGATCAAAGTTCTGTCATTGGGTACAGATTCCTTGTAAATCAGCTGTGGCTACTGTTACAGCTAATACCAGCTATTCTGAACCCTTCTGACTTTCAAGAGGCACGAGGCAGGGTTGCCCGCTGTCACCTTCACTGTTTGCCATCAGTATTGAGCCTTTAGCTTCTTTGATCAGATCCAGTGAAAAAATTCAAGGTGTAATTGTCGTGAACAGCAGGCACAGAACACCCTAAAGCAGACGACCAGAGTCTGAAGGGCAGATTCAGGGTCTTTATTACAGTCCAGGTTTGATACACAAAGGTGACAGTCAGACGAGGCAGAGATCTGTACACAAAAAGGCAGGTAGGTTCAGGCAGAGGTATCCAAAAAGGCACAAGACAAAAGACAAGGTCCAAACAAAAAGGGTCGTGAACAAGACTATAACTATGGAATTAACGCTGGAGAGAAACGTGAAAGTACAACAATCCAGCAACAAGACAAGAGGAGACATGAGGGTTAAATACACCAGATAATTGGGGGTGATGAGACACAGCTGGGGAAGCACAATCAGGGAACAAGTGTGACAACATCAGACAGGAAGTAAAACATGAGGGAACAAAGAGATAGGTGAATTTTCAAAATAAAACAGGAAACATGAAGACAAGACAGAAAATGAGAACAAAACAGAGAACTTAACTAAATTCAGGGCAGGATCATGACAGTAATAACTGCAAAGGAGGAGCATCTCATATCACTGTATACAATGACATTTGGTTATATCTTTATGACCCTCTGAATTCAATACCAGTTGTGTTAACCCTTTTAAAAATTTGGGGGAGTTTTCAGATTATAAATTCAATTGGGGGAAAACCCAGATAATGTCGATTTTTTTATATCAGTCCATTGAAAAGTAAATTCGAGAGGAATTGGTCTAATAAATATATGAAATATATTTAGAAATCTTTATCCCTATACAATTGGAAGACAGATTTGGTTTGATCTACCTAGCAATAATTAACCAAACATCAGAGGATTAGAGAAGAATAGGGCAATTACCCATCTCCCTTATGGGAAGAGTCAACACTGTTAAAATGTCAGTTTTGCCCAGGTTTTTATATGTATTTAAAGTCTTTCAATCATCTCACCACAATCATTTTTTTCAAAGAATACAGAGCGTGATATTCTCCTTCATTTGGAAAACCAAACCTCCTCAAGTTTGGTTAAATATGAATCTGGTGACCTGAAGCTTCCCAACTTTTACTATTACTTTTTATCAGCTCAGCTTTCACAAATTAAGTCCTGGTTTTCCAACCCCTCATGATCATGGAGAAGAATAGAATCTTTGGATGTTTATTTATTTAACCTGGAGCACTTATCATATATTGATATCAATGCAGTGGTTTAAGTATCTACAAACCCTGTTGTATTAAACAGCCTTTGTATTTGGAAACTGTCACATAAATAATAAGCTATATAAATGCTCTCTCACCTCACACTCCACTATGGGAAAACCCAAGCATCTTATGTTGTAAAGATGATATGTTCAAATTATTGGACATTTACGGCATATAAGGGAAATTTTACATTTATAGATATTAATAGATAGATATTAATTTGAATATTAGATTGTCTCTATCCATGGTTGTTATCAATTTTACATCCATAGTAACTATCTTTACAACCATATAGACATGAAGACCCTCTTAAGAGTCCATATCTCAAAGGCCTTATCTGGAATAAATTTATTTTCAACAAAGACAAATATGGTGCTATAAAAAAAGGTTGATTGATTGACTGAAAGAAATGTCAGTGGTTTTACAGCTAAACATTCATGTTTATTGTCTAATATCTGTGTAAATTAACTGATTTTTTGTGATCTTTACTGTTCTGTAAATGTAACAGAATGAATTCAAATAGTGAATCAGAAAACAGATTTTCTTTTTTTTTCTGACTGTGATGAAAACATACAAACAAATGATGTGAGTTTATCCTCAGGAGATCAAATATATCTGAATAAGTCTTCATGTTAATTCATCCAGCTCTCTGTTTCAGGTTCAACCTTTTTATTTTAAAACTGGAGCATCAGACTCAAACATTAATATTTTAATGATCCACAGAAGGGCGTTCATGTTGATTAGGATCAGAGAGACCTGTTTCATGTTTGATTCCTGTTTATGGAGCAGATGGTTCAGCTGCAGAGGTTTTTGTATGAGAATATTTCACTGTGGGGAGGGCATCTTTGGCTCTGGAACCAGACTGTTTGTTTCAGGTAAGAATAAACATTTATTTATTCAGTTTTCTAAAATAAGACTCTTAATACTTTTTGTATTTTTGCTGATCAAGACATTAAATCATTTAGAAATGACAGATTTGATTTTTCTGCTGTACAGCAGGTATTTATTTTATAAACAAGTCAGTCATTAAAGTCAGTCAGAGCTGTCTGTGTGTTGTTGGACTTTAATGAATAAAAAGTGTGTGTTGTATTAAGAAAAAGGGCAATTAAAGCAGCAGAAATGTCAATGCATCACTGTATTATTAAGATTAGACATGACACACACTGACAGACGGGCAAAATATCAACTTTTTTAATGAAACTTTTTCTTCATCCTCATTTTATTTTTGCTCTAAATAAGAACAAAACCTGCCTCAAATAAACAAGAATATTGAGGATTTATTCAGGAGCAGTCTCAAGACAATCAGGTGTACAGGTTTAGGCAAAAAAAAAAAGAAACAAATCACATTTTTCTGAAAAAATTAAAGAAAATTATTTATTAATCACCAACAAAAAATTACCCAGAGGGCTCCGCAGAGTTAGAAAGAACTAGAAAAGTAAGAGTGTTCAGTAAATTATTAGATAAGACAAGAAAAGATAAGATAATCCTTTAATGATCCCCAGAGGGGGAATTCAGGTATTGCAGCAGTACAGGGCAATATACTGGGTTCAAAAGAATTACACATAATTTAAGACAGACCAAAGAGTGACAAATAATAAGACAGGGAAATCAATAAACTGTTCAGCAGACAAAAATAACAATAGGTTCACATAGCAGCACAAAAATACTAAATAATTCTAATAATAGCAGCAAAGAAAAAGAAATACTGTCAAGATAACGTGGCTGTTTGACCCATCAGTGCGACACGGTGTGCCTGGAACTCAATCCTGGGACAGGGACCGTTTCAGTTCACAACATGTCAAGGCCACTGTGGGGACAGGGGTGCATCAGACAAAACAAGACAAAGATGGATTAAACATGTATGAAGACGTTATCACTGTAAGTGACAGTGATATTAAAGTGAACGTGTGATGGGTAACAGGAGTTATTTACAGTAACAGTGCAATTATTTTTTACCTGGGAGAACTGAGAGAGATATAAGTCAATGAGGTGCATTATAGTTAAGTTAACTATATGGATGGGAACCAGTTTAGCGCATATGGAGGATTGGTATAAATATCAAAGTGTAGTAGAGCGTAATATTGATTAAGTACTGTCGAGAAGGGATTGATTGAGGTCAATGTGTTGATTGATAATGATTTAATTAATTAATTTGATATAATAATAATAATAATAATAATAATAATAATAATAATAATAATAATAATAATAATAACAATAATATTATATTATTATTATTATTATTATTATTATTATTATTATTATTATTATCATTATTATTATTATTATTATCATTATTATTATTATTATTATTATTATTATCATTATTATTATTATTATTATTATTATTATTACCATTTAATGATGGTTTAAGTTTTGACATTTATCAGTACAGCTTTCATTCACAAAAGGAGTGTGAAAGTTTTGAAGCTTCATGTCAAAAGAACTGTTTCTGACATCAGTGTTGGTCCAATAATCATGTACAATGACGATAATGTGAGTAAAAACATGTTTTTTATTTAATCATATGCAGCTTTAACAGAGACTGTGTTATGCTTAAAATGTAAATTACCAATTTTATTTAATTTATAAAAAGGCAATCAGAAGTCTTTAACTAAATATAGAAAAATAAAATTTATAGCATGGTCATCAATATGAGTTAATAAAGTAATAAAATGAATAGTTAAACAGTAATTGTCCGTAAAAAATATTTTTTATTGACAGTCAAAATATTTTAAAGTTTAAAAACATGATTGCATGGTTTGAATTGTTTTTCCAATAACTTTCCAAACAAGGGAGTGACATTGTGCATCATTCTTAAATTTTATTTATTTAACCTTTATTTAACCAGGTAATTTCCCATTGAGATCAGGATTTCATTCACAAGGACGACCTGACCAACATGTCATCAGCACACATCATGATAAATACAATTTAAGAAAAAGGTTAAAGGAAATAAATAACAAACAATGAATATTGCAAAAGATTCAACAAGTTCACAGTGAAAGTACAACAGTTTTAGGGACTGTAACAATTTAAAAACACAGGCGTTGGATTCTCACTGCCTAAAAATGGATGAAAAGCTGTGACTGAAACAGTTCTGACATTTTCATGTCTGTCTGTAGTGTTTCAGGCTGAGGGGAAAGCAAAACAAAATGTTGTTTCCTCAATTCAGTTCAGACTGTGGTCACGTTTAAGTGATAGACTGCAGAAATATAATGAAAACACAGAACATACAGACACCCTTTAAAAACCCAGGAAGACAATGTTACTGTCTCACAAATAAAGAACAAAAACAAATAAATTAAATACAGTTACATTAAAGAAAAAAACTCTGAGGACTAAAAGAATATTAAGTGAAGACCATTCATCAAAAGTCTATTTCACTTTAGTGCAGCAGGTAGTGTGTGAGCCTCAAAGTGAGAAGGTCACTGGTTTGGGTCCCGGGTCAGTGAGGGCGTTTTTATGTGAGTTGAAGAATGTTGAAGTTTTCTGCAGCAGACAGAGTGACAGCGCTCTGATGTGACCATGAGCCAAAGCAGACAGAAATAAGGATGAAAACAGACACAGAGGCAGCTGTGGGTGATCACTGATGCCCAGTTTGTTACTGAGATGATCAATCATTTTATCAAGAGGCCTTTTCTCACTGAGTGTGTGTGTGAGCAAAGCTGACAGCACTACATTTATTCAGACCTCCTTTTGTCTTAGAGTTTGACAAAATGTCCTCCTGTCTCAGGAGAAGCTGTCTCAGTGTGTTGAAACACCATTAATTGATGTTTTTGGATCAATATATCCATGATATTACGTGTTCATGGTTTTCACTGCGTACTCGTCTGAGTTTGACTTCCTGTTAGCTGTCAGATGCTTTAGCTCAGTGGTAGGGGAGCAGCTAATAGAGGGAATTTTTGTGAGCTAAAGATGACAGGTGACACCTGAGGATGTCCTAAAATGTTGAGCGTAGTGGTGTTAGAGACTGTTGGAGAGAGCAGAGCTCCTGTGGTCCTCAGGATCAGACTGACTGCAGTGTGAGATGATTATATTTCTATGTTCTGATCTCCAGATGATCCCGTGGAGCCTCCTGTGGTCAGTGTGTTCCTGTCAGCAGCAGCTTCATCCAGAGGTGTGCAGCTGGAGGAGAAGAGCTCCCTGCTGTGCGTGGCCTCCTCCATGTCTCCTCCTTGGGTCAGGTTCTCCTGGAGACGTCAAGAGAAGAGTGGAGGTTCAGAGGAGCCGCTCTCTGCTGATGGACGGACGCTGAATCTCACAGAGTCTGGATGTTCTGCCTCCATCTTACAGATCAAGTCCTCAGAGATCAGCTCGTATGATTACAGCTGCTCCGTGCAGCACGAGGGGGGAACAGTGGAGGCTCAGCTGCAAACAGGTGATGAATCCTTCAGGACTTCAGCTGCTTTTTGCTCAACACAAGCAGGAACTTCATGTTCCAGGAACTAAATGGTTCCTGTGGCTCAGATGTGCTCTTTCTTTCTAAATGTCCTGGATTGTGTGAAGCAGACTTCTGATGTTTTTTGAGTCAAAGAGAAGATGACACAGGTCATCCAACAACGACGACACTTTAATAAGAGACAGACATGCTGACATCATCATTGGTGCTACATCAGTTAGCCTGTTAGCATGGAGCAGGTTTATCTGCTGCTGTTTATGATTGTGCTCTATTGAACCATCCAGGCTGATTTAGGGTCCACGCTCACAGGGGGCATCTTCAGCCGCTCTAACCTTCAGAGCACGTCTGAGCAGAGCTTCATGTTTTTACATTTTAGTTTCTGTTTCTCCAGCTCTAGTTTCTGGACAGACTTAGGCCGCTGAACACCTTCTGTTGAAAAGCCCCTTTTGTAACTGCAGCACTTTGAGCTTTAATTCTGTGATTTTGTCAAAGAGAGAAAATCTGACGTCTGATTTTTACTGTTTTCAGTCTCAGAAGTTTCGATTGTCCCAAAACCTCAAACATCAGCACCAACATCAGCTCCACCTTCATCTACACCATCACTCCCACCATCTCCTCCACCTGTGCCATCACTCCCACCGTCTCCTCCTCCTCCGTCCCCCTCCGTCCCGTCCCCGTACCAGGTGAAGCTGCTCCTGCTGCTCTACACGGTGCTGATGGTGAAGAGTCTGGTGTACTGCTGTGGACTCTTCCTGATGACCGTCCTCAGGAACAAGAGACCGTCCACAAACTGAAGACCTGCTGAGGGACCGTCATCATCAAACATTCATCTCATTTATCACTTTAATCATTCATTAAAAATGTAAATAATCATTTGATGAAGGTACAATGTCCTCCACAGCATTCTGTGGTCACAGTTTATATAAAAAGGTCGATCAGAGATGCAGAGGTGACTTTTCTGTCATTATAAAAAGAACATTTTCATTATTATTGAAAATTCAACAAGAACATTTATTAGATCTAAACAACATGAACTTCCATTTAGAGGCTTATTTTGCTCTCTGTGTTATTCTTCATATTAAGTCTTGTTTTCTCATTTGTGGTGTTGATGTCAGTGTTGCTGCACAGTCAGAACAGTGAATGTAAATGTAAATTAATGATTTGATGAAGGTACGATCTCTTCATGACATTTTGTAAAACTTTATGTAAACACATTCTGGAAAAGTTTATTGTTAACTGATGGTTGTGACATTTTTTTACAACATTTCTGATCGTTCTTTAATCAAAAATGGAGAAAGTTGATCAGTGATGCAGATGTATGTTTTTAAATAAGTGTTTTGACTATTAAAATGAACATTCTGATTAATATTGAGAATTCAACATGGACATTAACTGATTTTAGGGGCTTATTTTGCTCTTGGTGTCACAGAGAGACTTAAACTTTCCCCACTTTCCTGGACTGAGACTTGGCTGGACCATGACTGGACCATGCTGGAACCTGCCCACCCTCATGCCTGAAATGAGATCCCCTGTGCTGTTACTCTGATAAGGTCAAAGGTCAAAGCCCACGGTATCTGTTAGGACAGCGCCCTCTCATGGGGACACCCTGCAGCTGCATGAATGGGTTTGTTTATGCTGTAATTCAGACACAGTCCCAGAAAGGTGGACATGTGGTGTGTTCAGATATTTTCTGTTGTTCAGACCATTCTCTGTAAACCTAGAGATGGTTGTGTGTGGAGATCACAGTAGATCAGCAGTTTCTGATGGATCAGCTGCTCTGGAAAAAAACACCAAGTCTCTTAAATCACCTTTCTTCTCCATTCTGGTGCTCCGCTTGAAATTCAGCAGGTTGTCTGGACCATGTCTAAGTACCTAAATGCATTGAGTTGCTGCCTTGTGATTGGCTAGCTATCTTTGCTCCAGTTAACACTTGAATGGGTGTTCCTAATAATGTGGCCGGTAAGTGTATATGTTTGTATTTTTATACAATGTTTTCTTTAAGAACATCTGATCCATCAAACACAACAACACATGAATGTTGGATAAGTTGAATTTTTTAGAAGTTATTTTTATATTTCCATGATTTTATTCACATTTTATTTTTTTATTTTAATAAAGAGCAAACATGTCGGGGTGGGAGCTGCACTGGGTCGAGGCGTGTGAAGACAAAAATGTAGATCTGGGTGCTCTTCAAGGATCCAAGGACGGAGGTAGAGTTTAAAGACACATCAGAAATCCGAGGCGCTCCGATGGGGTTAAAAATCCTTTATTTTAGCAGGGATAGGTCAAAGGTCAACTCATCAGTCTTCATCAGGACACCATGAACAAGTTCCAGGTGTTAAAATACACGGGGATGTCATGTGATTGTGTCATGTGTGACACTGTCACAAAAATATATTTCCTGTTCCTGTTTAACAAAATTTGATCCCAGATGGAGTCTGATTTATTTAGTTTATTTAATATTCTCATGCTTTTGAAAAATGGATAAAATAAGATAAGACATGTTCACTATTGTTCTACACACATATGATGGGATATTTAAGTGTGTGTTTTAGTGTTAGATGTTAAAAAAGGAGTTATATGTTACTACGTTAAATACATTTTCATGCTTTAATAACACCAAATAAAAAAAACAAAGTTCAAGTTAAAACATGTTAAATATGGTTCAGGGGAGGTTAGAGCCCCCATAAAATCAGACTTTCTAAAAGAATTAATCTAATAAATTAAAATAAGAATAATTGTCCCCAGAAAATTGAGAGTTTTTTTTCAGGACCTGTTTGTTTCACTTGTTTCAGTTTCTGTTCATTTTATCATGTTGGGTAATCCTGCAAAAAAAAAAATCTCCAAACTGTTTTTGTTGTTTGGGAAAAAAATCTGTAGATTTCTTTGTTTTCTATATCAGAGATGCTGACCTCAGAAATGAAAACAACAAAATTGTGAAAACATGATGCAAATGTTATTTATTTTAAATATTTTGATCATAAAGAAAAAACTCTGATCAATACTGAAAATTAAACAAAGATATTTATTGATCTAAAACAACAACACACACATGCAGCAGGTTCTTTCATTTGTTTTGTGGCTTCAGACTCAACAGAACAAATGTTTTATCCTTTATTTTAGACCCTCATTCAGTCTGAAGTCGTACGCTGATGATTCTCTGGTTTAACTGTGAAAACAAACAAACTGCTGCTTCATCATGGAGCTGAATGCTGGACAGAGGGAATTATTTGTTCTTCTTATTTTGACATTATTCACATTTAACAGGGTGTTGTAATAGAAATGTCTTTTACACAAACTGTTTAATTTCTGCTGTCTGTAATGTAAGGATTAAAATTCTGACTCACACAAAAACACTGAATTAATAAAAAGGTTTAAAATTGTTGAATGAAAGAGTAACATATGATGTCAATTCACACTGATTAATATTTACAACCAATTAAAAATAAAGAAAAATACTGACTTTAGATTTTATTTGAAAACAGATAAATAAAAAAATAAATAAATAAAAATAAATCTTTGACTAATACCCATTTTAAAGAAATAGGAAAAAGAAAGTAAGAAAAAAATACTTTTTTGTGACTTGTTGGGATGTTAAAAGTAAAAAGAAGCATATCAAGACTTTTCCTGACCCTTCTGAACAAAATCTTATCCAAATTTAATCCTCATTATTCTTTAATTGATTTGATTAAAAATTACTGATTCAGTCTAATTTAGTCATATTTATCTCCACGTTATGTTTTTTTCTTTTTTAAAGTGCTATAAGGAGATCATAGTTGGAGTCAAAATAGGTTAAATGTAGTGCAGTAGAAGTTAGAGCCCCCCAAAATCAAACCATCTGACCGAATTGTTGATCTGGTTAATTAAACATGATTGTAACTAGGACAAGAAAAACTATTAAAGTTGTTATAGACAACACACAAGGAACCGTTTGTCCCATTTATTTTTGCTTCTTGAGCTTTAGACATTTGAATCCTGAGAAAAAAAAATGCAACTTCTTTTATTGCTGGTAAAAAAGTAATTTTAGTAAACTCGTGTTTATGAAATATCAAAAAGTTAAGATATTTTGACCTCAGAAACTCAAAATTATTTTAAGTTTATTTGTTTGTTTTATTGAAGAGAAGACAAAAAACACCTTATTTATTTTCCATATCTAAAATGATTATAAATAATATGTTTTTTAAGGTAATCACGTGTTAGTATTCTAATAAAACATACCAATTATATATTAGTCAAAGTGAGACAGGTGCTGATTTGGATCCATGTGATGAAATAATGTAAATGCTGATGATCGGAGCTGCTGAGCTGCTCTCTTCATCAGAGTTTGTCAGCTCAGTAAACTTCAGGTGTTCACCAACACCTCACTGAAGACAAGAACAACACAAACACATGAGGAACATTCACAGCACTTTATTCTGTCTCATCAAATGTTAGAGTTTGGGCCTCAGATAAAACCACTGAGCAAAGGATGAAATATTGATTGATTTGATTGATTCAGTGTTTTAAGGACAGTTCAACTGAATCAACACATCAGCACAAGCATCAATGTAAATGTGCTGAATGATCACAAAAGCTTCATTTAATCTGCTGTCCTGAGGCAGTCAATACAAAAGCATCAAACTGTGTCCCAGTCCTAAAAGACAAAGCAACAAAGTGACTTTAACTTGAACAAACATGTTTAAAGGCTCATCAGTGCTGAACAATCAGGAGGACGTTTCATTAACATGCTTTAACTTCACAAACTGGGACTGTTGTCCAGAGATCCTGAGCACTTTGAGATCATCACAGCGCTAAACAAGTCCAGAAATGAGCTGAAATGTCAGCCAAAAACTCAGGAAATCTGCTTTGATGGAGACAAAGCGGATCAAATCAAAACATGGATCCATGTTTGAAAGGTTGGAGGTGTGAATGAGAGCAGAGTTTATTACTGCCGACTGTCTCAGACGGTGTTTCCATTCAAGGAGCTCCCAGAAAGAAAAGACTGATTATTGGCTGCTGTGCTTCACAAACTACACTGACAAATATACACTCAACAGCAAATATATATATTTATGATCAAAGCTTTGACTTTCATTTTCTGTAAAACAACAACTACACTTTGGACCTGCTTTCTGAAATCTTTGTTTTTAATAACAGCTCTGTGAGAAACCACTTCATGTTCAATGAAAAACTATGGCAGCTGTTGTTGTTTGTATAAAACTGTAAAAACAGAGAATTCATCAAAATATGCAGCGTGATTGTGTAACAACTGCAAATTTACTGTTGTAACTGTATTTCTAAAACATCAGATGAACCCTGAGCCAATTTAAAATTTATTTCATAAAAAAACAACAAATGTGTAATAATTTATCTGTTTTAATAATAAGGATTAATCTTTGCTTAATTGTTGACAGATTTATGCTGCAAATTTCAGTGTACACAACAAATCTTTTTTTTTAAATAACAGCTCTGTGAGAAAAAATTTAATGTTAAATTAAATCTATGGCAGCAATGAAAAACATGTGCAGCGTGATTGTGTAACAATTGTAAATTTCACTGTTGTAACTGTATTTCTAAAACATCACATGAACCCTGAGCCAATTTAATGTCTAAATCATCGACAAGAAAACTTTGCAATTTATTTATTTGTTTTTTGGTTTAATTGTTGACATATTTATGCTGTTAAAACCAGTGCACAACAGGGAAATTATTTTATTTTTGAAGAAGAATACAGTACATTTGAGGTTACTTACATGTTTTATATATATTACAATATTTTCCACATAATTAAAAAATATTATCAATATTTTCATGTTTTTCTTTATTCAAATTAAAGGCTGTAAAGTTTTTTTGTCCTCTTTTGTTGTTGCTGTTTCAATTGTTACTCCATTTATGCCCTTGCTTCACTGCTGTAATATATAATAATAATTATATAATAATAATAATTATTGCTATGATAATAATTATAAATAATAATAATAATAATAATGACAATTATTATAAATAAAATAAAACAAAATAAAGGCCGTAAACATCAAGGTTTTCTCTTACTTTTTTCAAGTTTATTTGATGTCTTTTATACATAATTATGTTTTTATTTTTCAGGGTTTTGATGCCATTTTACTTCATTTTTCTGTGTTTTTACAGACTTTTGTCACGGTGAGTATTTTGTGGCCTTTTCTTCTTCTGATCACAAAGAAGCTGATTTTCCTGAGGGGAGAAAACTCACAAAGAGCGACTGAAACTCTTCAGCCTTTCTCAGATCTTTCTGTGTTCATTTCAAGCTCAGACTAAACAAAGTTTCCTCCACAGTATTTGTATGATGAGCTGATAAAGTGAATTTCTTCATGACGGTGAAATGATCTGTAAAGCTCACAAAGTCCTGATGCCCACAGGGCAGAGCTCAGAAATATCTCTGTTCTGTTTTTATTCCAAAGTCTAAAAATCTCCTCATTAGACATTTGTGAAAACTCTGAGATGATCTGTGAAATCCTTGAATGTATTCTAATGATTCTTCTTCTTAGTGGCACAGCAGCGACCTTCAGAGAGTCCGAGCAGAGCAGTTTTCTCACACAGATAAATATCAGAGCAAATACCTGAGCAGGGCTCAGAACACGCTGAAGTTCCTGGAACAACCATCAAACCCTCCAGAGGTTGAACCTGTGGTCGTGTGTGGATGAGAAGAAGCTCGGGTAACGGTGAGAAGGTGTCAGCAGAGAGGAACCCACGGAGCTCATCTCCTGCAGACGCTGATAAACTGTTGAATAAATCCTCCAAACCACGAGAAGACAAAGACGAGCTGATCTGAGCAGAAGGTCTCCTCTGCTCTCAGTCAGAGCTGTGAGCCTGAAGGACGTCTCATCTCAACAGGGTTTGACGTTTGGACACAAAATCATTTCATCAATTCACTGTTTCTGTGAGTGAGGCTTCAAAGATTTACAGACAGCAGAAATTAAACCCTCTTTATTCAGATCACAGCCAAAATAAAACCCTGTCAATGTGAAGAATATCAGGGGAATAAAAACAAACAAACAGACAAAATAATTCAATATTTACAACATTCAGCTCCACTGATGAAGCAGCACTTTGTTTGTTTTCACATTTAAAACAACAATTAATTTAAAACATTTCATTAAAAACATTTAATTTATAACAACATTTAAATCATTTAATTTTAAATCACTCATATCTAAAAAAAATGGTAATTTCGACGTATTTTTGTTTATTTCTTTTCAATAAAACAAACATCCATCCATCATAGGAGGAAGCTGCAGTGCTCAGAGAGAACCCAAACATGCTCGGGGAGAACATGCAAACTCCATATTGAGGAGGCCTTTTGAGGATATATGATATTTTATTTATTTATTTATTTATTTATTTATTTGGGCCCAGTAAAAATGGTTCTTGATTTACTAGAGTGTTGCGTTTGTCAGATGGTCTGACTTTTTGGAGTCCTCCCCTTAATGATATTTAACCAGTTTTGACCTAATTTATGATCACCTTACAATATTTTTCTTTTTGAAAAATTATGCAAATAAATCAGACTAAATTTAATTACACTACATTAATTAAATTAAATTAAATTAAATGAAGAATAATCTAAATTTAATTTTAGAAAAGTGTTTTTGTTTAGAGAGGTCAAGAGAAGCTCCTAATTTATGTTAATATCCATAAACATAACAAAAAATATACACTGCCTGGCCAAAAAAAAAGTCACCACCTGGATTTAACTAAGCAAATAGGTACGAGCCTCCTGTTGGATAATTACTGCATGTGTGATTATCTTTCAGCTGGAAACAAGTTATTTAACCCCAGCTGATGCAATGAGTAGCTTCTCATTTTCTAAACAACCATCTTCACATCCTGTGGTTGTGGAAAAGATGTTAGTCTGTTTAAGAAGGGTCAAATCATTGGTATGCATCAAGCAGAGAAAACATCTAAGGAGATTGCAGAAACAACTAAAATTGGGTTAAGAACTGTCCAACAAATTATTAAAAACTGGAAGGATAGTGGGGAAGCATCGTCTTTGAGGAAGAAATGTGGCCGGACAATAATCCTGAATGATCGTGATCAGTGATCACATAAACGTTTGACCAAATCAAATCAAAGAAAAACAACAGTAGAACTCAGGGTTATGTTCAATAGTGAAAGTAAGAGCATTTCCACACGCACAATGTGAAGGGAACTCAAGGTATTGGGACTGAACAGCTGTGTAGCCTTAAGAAAACCACTAAACAGTAAAGCTAACTGAAAAAAAGGCTTCAGTTTGCTAGGGAGCATAAAGATTGGACTCTGGAGGACTGGAAGAAGGTCATGTGGTCTGATGAGTCCAGATTTACCCTGTTCCAGAGTGATGGGAGCATCAGGGAAAGAAGAGAGGCAGGTGAAGTGATGCACCCATCATGCCTAGTGCCTACTGTACAAGCCTGTGGGGGCAGTGCTATGATCTGGGGCTGCTGCAGTTGGTCAGGTCAAGGTTCAACAACATTATGGCCCAAAGAATGAGGTCAGCTGACTACCTGAATATACGGAATGACCAGGTTATTCCATCAGTGGATTTTTTTCTTCTCTAATGGCACGGGCATATTCCAAGATGACAATGCAAGGGTTCATGGGGCTCAAATTGTGAAAGAGTGGTTCAGGGAGCATGAGACATCATTTTCACACATGGATTGGCCACCACAGAGTCCAGACCTTAACCTCATTGAGGATCTTTGGGATGTGCTGGAGAAGGCTTTGAGCAGTGGTCAGACTCTCTCATCATCAATACAAGATCTTGGAGAAAAATTAATGCAACACTGGATGGGAATAAATCTTGTGACATTGCAGAAGCTTATCGAAACAATGCCATTTTTACCACTGTGTTACATCGCCTTTCCTCTTAACAACACTCAGTAAACGTTTGGGAACTGAGGAGACCAATTTTTGAAGCTTTTCGGGTGGAATTCTTTCCCATTCTTGCTTGATGTACAGCTTAAGTTGTTCAACAGTCCGGGGTCTCCGTTGTTGTATTTTACACTTCATAATGCGCCACACATTTTCAATGGGGTACAGGTCTGGACTACAGGCAGGCCAGTCTAGTACCCGCACTCTTCTACTACGAAGCCACGCTGTTGTAACACGTGCAGAATGTGGCTTGGCATTGTCTTGCTGAAATAAGCAGGGGCGTCCATGAAAAAGACGTTGCTTGGATGGCAACATATGTTGCTCCAAAACCTGTATGTACCTTTCAGCATTAATGGTGCCTTCACAGATGTGTAAGTTACCCATGCCTTGGGCACTAATACACCCCCATACCATCACACATGCTGGCTTTTGAACTTTGCGCCTATAACAGTCCGGCTGGTTCTTTTCCTCTTTGGTCCGGAGGACACGACGACCACACTTTCCAAGAACAATTTGAAATGTGGACTCGTCAGACCACAGAACACTTTTCCACTTTGCATCAGTCCATCTTAGATGAGCTCGGGCCCAGCGAAGCCGGCGGCGTTTCTGGGTGTTGTTGATAAATGGCTTTCGCTTTGCATAGTAGAGTTTTAACTTGCACTTACAGATGTAGCGACGAACTGTAGTTACTGACAGTGGTTTTCTGAAGTGTTCCTGAGCCCATGTGGTGATATCCTTTACACAGTGATGCCGGTTTTTGATGCAGTACCGCCTGAGGGATCAAAGGTCAGAGGCATTCAATGTTGGTTTTCGGCCTTGCCGCTTACGTGCAGTAATTTCTCCAGATTCTCTGAACCTTTTGATGATATTACGGACCGTAGATGATGAAATCCCTAAATTCCTTGCAATAGCTCGTTGAGAAATGTTGTTCTTAAACTGTTGGACAATTTGCTCACGCATTTGTTCACAAAGTGGTGACCCTCGCCCCATCCTTGTTTGTGAATGACTGAACATTTCAGGGAAGCTGCTTTTATACCCAATCATTCAAGATTCAAGATTCAAGATTCAAGATTTCTTTATTGTCATTCAACTTTATACCAGCAGTACACAGTGAACGAAATTCCGTTGCATATGGCTCACGACGCTTACAGCAAGTTAAAGATATTTACATAATACACAGAGACTTTTTATATACAGTGAGGTAGTTATGTTTTTTGAGGTCCTCGGACTGACCTCTTGTGCAGAGTAGCAGCGGGTTTTCTAAAGTGAGGTGTGCAGTCGCAGTGTAGTGCAATAGAGAGCAGTTTAGTGCAGTTTAGTGCAAGGGACCTGTACGTCCAGACAATATATGTATTTACATATGTATACTAACTTCAAAAACTCACATGCATACTCACATGTACTCAGTTCGGCACACATACCCACAGATAACATACATACATACTTTTACCTCTTCCATTCTATATACTGTATATAAATATATATCTATATACATACACATACACGCACAGACATGCCAGCACATCCATGTACCATTGTACATCACTCAGTTAGGCATCTATCACTCTATATACATATGTACCTAAATATAGATGCCCTCACTTACATTTCCGTTATTGGTTTGGTTAATTGCGGGGGGCTAGTTTCTGTGAGTTCAGAAGTCTTATGGCAGTGGGGAAGTAGCTTTTGCAGTACCTGCTGGTTTTACTGCGCAGAGTCCGATACCTCCTTCCTGAGGGCAGGAGGGTGAACAGTCCATGGTTGTGGTGAGTTGGGTCCTTTATAATCCTGTTGGCTTTTGACAGGTAACAGCTGTGGGCAATGTCCTCTATGGCTGGGAGTGTAACACCGATTGTTTTGGACGCTGCCTTCACCACCCTCTGCAGGGCCTTTCGGTCCGAGGCACTGCAGCTTTCATACCAGACCGTGATGCAGCTGGTTAGGATGCTCTCCACAGTGCCTCTGTAGAAGGTGGTGAGGATGGAGGGATGAAGGTGGGCTCTCTTTAGGCGGCGCAGGAAGTGGAGCCGCTGGTGAGCCTTCTTGGTCAGGGCTGATGTGTGCGGGGACCAGGACAGGTTGTTGGTGATGTGCACTCCCAGGAACTTGGTGCACTGGACGATTTCCACAGCTGCGCCGTCGATGGAGAGAGGAGTGTGGGTGGGCTGTTTCCTTCTGAGGTCGACAACAACCTCCTTGGTTTTGTTGACGTTCAGGAACAGGTTGTTTTGTCTGCACCAGTCCACCAGATGATCTACCTCCTCTCTGTAGGCCTGCTCCCTGTTGTCCCGGATGAGGCCCACCACTGTCGTGTCGTCCGCATACTTGATGATGTGATTCGTGTCGAACCTTGCACAGCAGTCATGGGTCATCAGGGAGAAGAGGAGTGGGCTCAGGACACAGCCCTGTGGAGAGCCAGTGCTGAGATGGATGGTGCTGGAGGTGTTTTTTCCCACACGGACAAACTGGGGTCTGTCTGTGAGAAAGTTCAGGATCCAGTTGCACATGGGGGCACTTAGTCCTAGGGGGCCTAGTTTGCTGACCAGGTGCTGGGGGATGATGGTGTTGAACGCAGAGCTGCAGTCTACGAACAACATGCGGGCATGGGTGTTCTGATTCTCTAGGTGTTCCAGGCTCAGATGAAGTGCAGAGGAGATGGCGTCTTCTATGGAGCGGTTAGGCCGATAAGCGAACTGGAGGGGGTCATGTGATGGTGGTATAATGTCCATGATATGGTCCTTCACCAGCTTTTCAAAGCACTTCATCACTGTCGGAGTCAGTGCTACAGGGCGAAAGTCATTGAAGCAGGTGATGGGGGCCTTCTTGGGTACTGGGATGATGCAGGCCTTTTTGAAGCAGGAGGGCACAACAGCTTGGCTCAGTGAGATATTGAAAACATCTGTGAGGATGTGGGCCAGCTGGTCTGCACACTCCCTGAGGACCCGGCCCGGTATGTTGTCTGGACCTGCAGCCTTCCGTGGGTTGACTCTTCTCAGAGTCTGGAGCACATCTGCTGGGTCCAAACTGACGACCTGGTCATCCTGGTGGATGGGTGTCTTCGCTGCTGTTGTGTTGTTTAGTGCATCGAACCGTCCAAAAAAGTTATTGAGGTCATTCAGGAAGCCTGTGTTACTTTCGCTTATGGGAGGAGGAGTGGTCCTAAAGTCCGTGATTGATTTAATTCCTTGCCACAGTCGTTTGGTGTCCCTTGAGTCTTGGAAGTGACTCTGGATCTTCTGGCTGTGGGCCCATTTTGCATGCTGGATGGCTCTGTTCAGGTTTGCTCTCGCTGACCTGAGGGCTGTCATATCCCCAGATTTGAAGGCTGTGTTTCTTGCTTTCAACATGACACGCACCTCCTCTGTCAGCCAGGGTTTTTGGTTAGCCCGAACAGTGATGGTCTTTGTAGCACAGACATCCTCAATGCACTTTTGCATGTATCCAGTTACGACCTCAGCATACTCCTCAATGTTCACCGATTGCTGCTCAGAGGCTGCTTCTCTAAACACAGACCATTCAGTGCATTCAAAACAGTCCTGTAGTGCATCCATTTCCCCCTCTGGCCAGGTCGTAATTTGCTTAACAATAGCCTTTGTTCTTGTGAGAACCGGTTTGTAGGATGGGATGAGAAGCACTGAGGTATGGTCAGAGGAGCCAAGGTGGGGGCGGGGGACTGCTTTGAAAGCCTCCTTGATGTTGGTGTAAACATGGTCCAGTGTGTTAAGACCTCGAGTTGCAAAGTTTACATGTTGGTAAAAATGAGGGAGAACTTTCCTCATGTTGGCCTGATTAAAGTCTCCAGCAATGATAAAAACTCCCTCCGGGTGTGCTGACTGCATGTCACTGACAGAGCGGTGTAAAGTGTTCAGAGCCTCCTTTGTGTCTGCACTGGGGGGGATGTATACTGCCATGAGTATAACAACAGTAAACTCTCTCGGTATGTAGAATGGACGGCATCTAACGGTCAGGAACCTCGATATCTGGTGAGCAGTGACTAGAGACTACTGTGGGATTTGTACACCAGTTGTTGATATACACACACACACCCCTCCGCCCCGAGATTTACCGCTAAGTGCGCTGCTCCGGTCCGCTCGGAGTGTTGTTAGCCCTTCCATCTGAATGGCGGTGTCCAGAACGGTCTGGTTCAGCCACGTTTCTGTAAATATCAGGGCACAGCAGTCTTTAATCTCCCTCCGGGATGTTAATTCCAGTCTGAGATAGTCCAGTTTGTTCTCTAAGGAGCGTACGTTAGCCAGCAGGATCGATGGTAGCGGCGTTCTGTGAGGGTTAGCTCGTAGCTTAGCACTAGCTCCCCCGCGAGTGCCGTGCTTCTGTTTCCTCTCTCGCCGGCTTCGTCTCCCTCTGAGACGGGCAGCCGTTGGTGATGGCTCCCCTGCAGTGCGGGTCTCGCTGGTTCGCGAGCGAAGTAGTCCGTGTGATTCAAGTGTGATTCAAGTAACTTACGGATTTCTCCGTCGACCGTCGATCCCACCTGTTCTCAATTAGCCTGTTCACCTGTGGGATGTTCCAAATAAGTGTTTGATGAGCATTCCTCAACTTTCTCAGTCTTTTTTGACACTTGTGCCAGCTTTTTTGAAACATGTTGCAGGCATCAAATTCAAAATGAGCTAATATTTGCAAAAATAACACAGTTTACCAGTTCGAACGTTAAGTATCTTGTCTTTGCTGTGTATTCAATTGAATATAGGTTGAAAGGGATTTGCAAATCATTGTATTCTGTTTTTATTTACGATTTACACAACGTGCCAACTTCACTGGTTTTGGGTTTTGTATATACACATACATACATCCAACACCCAACATGGATCCATCATGGCAGCGAGAAAAACCCTCTGTTTATCAGCAGGAAATCTTGAATGTGGACCCCAGTCTCATGATGAACAGCCAATCCAAACAATGCTGTGTTGGGTGTGTGGGTGTAAGGACAGGAGGTGAGACAAGTGGACTAAAGTAAGAACTAAAGCTAGTAACAGATCCATGGACCAATCATAGACCTGTCTTCATCATATTTGTCTGTTGAATATAAATTTATTAGAGGTTAGACCCTTAAGATGCAGCATCTGATTTTCAGGAGGGTCCTCATGTCTGTATGACTGTAGTGATAAATTTTATAGAAGTATAGTCAATAATAATCATGAAAAGAGTAATAATCTAATATTAACATGAACATCTATAATGATTATGAAGTAGAGATGACTGATGTTGAATAATACAACAGCATCAAAATGAGAATTTATAAGTGATGTATTTACTGCTGATAATGGGCGGGGGGGGTGCAGAGACAAAGGACTGAAAATAAGAATTTATGGTCATGAAAGACTCATGGACACCCAGACCATAAATCCATCCTTACTATATTTGTCCCCATTGAATATAAATGTATTAAAGGTAAGACTCTTGAGACGTGGCATCTCATTTTCAGAGGGACCTCATGTCTTTACGGTGCTAGAGATAGTTACTATGGATGTATGATCAACCATGGACAGAGAGATCATGATAATGTCTACATTAACAACTATAATGATTATGAACTGGAATAGGTCTAAAGAAATGGTCAAATATTTGTTATGTCTGTAATTGTAGTTATTGAGGCTTCATGACTCCACAGCAGCAGGCGGTCTACACCAAGGATCCCAGACCACCTACAAGACCAGAGCCAGAGACGAGTACAGGAGCAAACAAGAAGGAGCAGAGGCAGATATGGAGAGAGAGTGTTACTTTAAAGATTAAAATAAACACATAAAGTCAATCAAACTTTATTTTTGTTCATTTTTGTTAAATACAGACACATTTATTTATTGTTTTTTTCATATTATGTTCATTATTTTCATAACTGAATGATATTTTTAATCATAAATGTGCTCTAACAGAGGCAGATTACAAACATTAAACATATATTATGTTTGTATTGTATGTAATTAGGGCAGAAACATCTGTTCAGAAAATTTACATTCACTGTTCTGACTGTGCAGCAACACTGACATCAACACCACAAATGAGAAAACAAGACTTAATATGAAGAATAACACAGAGAGCAAAATAAGCCCCTAAATGGAAGTTCACGTTGTTTAGATCTAATAAATGTTCTTGTTGAATTTTCAATAATAATCAAAATGTTCTTTTTATAATGACAGAAAAGTCACCTCTGCATCTCTGATCGACCTTTTTATATAAACTGTGACCACAGAATGCTGTGGAGGACATTGTACCTTCATCAGATCATTATTTACATTTTTAATGAATGATTAAAGTGATAAATGAGATGAATGTTTGATGATGACGGTCCCTCAGCAGGTCTTCAGTTTGTGGACGGTCTCTTGTTCCTGAGGACGGTCATCAGGAAGAGTCCACAGCAGTACACCAGACTCTTCACCATCAGCACCGTGTAGAGCAGCAGGAGCAGCTTCACCTGGTACGGGGACGGGACGGAGGGGGACGGAGGAGGAGGAGACGGTGGGAGTGATGGCACAGGTGGAGGAGATGGTGGGAGTGATGGCACAGGAGGAGGAGATGGTGGGAGTGATGGTGTAGATGAAGGTGGAGCTGATGTTGGTGCTGATGTTTGAGGTTTTGGGACGATCGAAACTTCTGAGACTGAAAAAAATTAAAAATCAGACCTCAGATTTTTTCTCTTTGACAAAATCACAGAATTAAAGTTCAAGTACTGCAGTTCCAAAAGGGGCTTTAACAGAGGGAACTTTCCCAGGAACCTTTTTTAGGAACCCTGAGGTCTCCACGATGAACTGAAGTCTTTTGATCTCTAGGGTGGTGTAAAAGCACAAGAACAAACTCTGGTGAGAACCAAAGAACCAAAGTCTGGTACACTTGAAAACAGGGGTCTCAGTTTACCTCCAATCAAACCAGAGTTCAGCTCATGGTGGGTGTGAAAGCCAACTGAACCAAACAAGGCAAGAGGACCAAAAGAGTCCTGGACTGTGTCTTGACTTTGTCTGAGTATCATGACAATATTTCTGGGTCACAGCCCAACAACAGGCTGGATGGAGAGACCAAAGACCCCAGCTACAGCCCCAACTGGAGGCTGGTACCCATCATCTGACAGGCTGACAAAGAGCAGTGAGAAAGAAAAACAAACCAAATGAAAATGAAATAATGTCACATCTTCACCCTCCAACTGAACCAAAGCCAGTCCACTGAACTTTGGCTGTTCAGCGGCCTAAGTCTGTCCAGAAACTAGAGCTGGAGAAACAGAAACTAAAATGTAAAAACATGAAGCTCTGCTCAGACGTGCTCTGAAGGTTAGAGCGGCTGAAGATGCCCCCTGTGAGCGTGGACCCTAAATCAGCCTGGATGGTTCAATAGAGCACAATCATACCCTTAGCAACAATTATTTTATTCAAGTGTACTACAAGTATACTTATTTTATACTAGAACTGAGGCAGTATAATTGAAGTTGTATTTTTATATACTATATTTTATATGATTAGGAATAGTACAGTGAAAGATACTTGCTTATACTGAAAATAAAGAAAAGTCTACGACTAAGTACATTCAGACTAAGACTTACACTTATACTTAAATACTAAAACTTATTCTTTTAGTATACTTTTTACTTCTTTCTGCCACAAAGTAGTAATACTTAGTTTATCTTGATCCAGGTACAGAAAAAGGTCAGGTCATTATGCTTGCATTTAATTAAGCAGAAAAAAAATGTTTTTCACTGCACACATTTGCTTTGAGGTATTACCCCTGTTAAAAATACTGCAGTAAATATTGTGTGTGCTCAGTTTCACTCAGTTCTCAGTTGGAGACATTATTTGTTTACATCTTTACAAGCAAATGCAAACTTTTCCCTTTACCATTTGGACAAAGAAGGACTTGATCTTGGAGAGACTATCATGTTTACATTTTTACATGCAAATGTGCATTTTTTTTTTTTTCATTTTTTCAGCAAAGAAGGGCTTGATTTTATCGAGGCTCTTTGTTTTTGAAATGCACATCTTTTATGATTGAAGCAGGTATTTGTAAATACACTGTATGGTATGGTTTAAAATATTAAATATATTAAATTTGTTCCCAACATTCTGTCTTGTGTTTTTGTAAATACACTGCAGATAGTGAACATACAGTATGAGTTAACTTTATGAATACTTTAGTATATTTCAAGTTTATAAATAGTATGCTAAAAGTAATATGCTTAGCAAACTTACAAGTAAACTTAAAGTATAACAACAAGCAAAGTATACCTATACTTCAATAAACCAAAATGTGGACTAGAGGTATCTACCTCGTACAATTATATTATCATTCATTCATTTTCTATACCGCTTATCCCTTTCGGGATCGCGGGGGGGCTGAAGCCTATCCCAGCTGTCATACATGTAAATATAAATTAATAGAAATAAAAATATGTCTGCAGCCTGGCTATTATATATATATTATATACAATGGCAGTATATAGTATACTGTTTTTGTGGAGCTCAGTTGGACAGTGCACTTGGTCCTTCACTGGGAGGTTGCAGGTTCAAGCCCAGCTCCAGCTGTCACATGGTGACGTGTCCTTGGCAAGACACTGAATCCCAAACTGGTCCCACTGCTGCTTCAGTGGTGTGTAAACAGGTTAGTCTTTTAAAAAGACCAGAAAAGTGCTTTAAAAGCTTTAAGTAAACTTCAATAAACAAAATATGAACTAGAAGTATATGCTTAGTACACCAGTAGTATATAGATAAGTACAGCTGAAAGTGTGCTTTTATAGACCTTAAAATAAGTATATCTAAAGTATACCTGTATGAACTTAAAATGTTCCAATTTAGTCTGAGGTAGGATTAAATTAGTATACTTTTTACTACACTACAAGTACATGGTCTGTAGTAAACTTGCTTTACTTATACTTATACTCAAGTATATTTTATAAAATGAACTTCAGGTGTACTACTTGTTGCTAAGGGAGCTCCTGGAACATGAAGTTCTGTTGAGCAAAAAGCAGCTGAAGTCCTGAAGGATTCATCACCTGTTTGCAGCTGAGCCTCCACTGTTCCCCCCTCGTGCTGCACGGAGCAGCTGTAATCATACGAGCTGATCTCTGAGGACTTGATCTTTACGATGGAGGCAAAACATCGAGGCTCTTTGAGCTTCAGCATCGGTTCATCAGCAGAGAGCGGCCTTGGTGAACCTCCACTCTTCCACTGACGTCTCCAGGAGAATGTGACCTGAGGAAGAAACATGGAGGAGGCCACGCACAGCAGGGAGCTCTTCTCCTCCAGCTGCACACCACTGGATGAAGCTGCTGCTGAGAGGAACACACTGACCACAGGAGGCCCCACGGGATCATCTGGAGATCAGAACATAGAAATATAATCATCTCACACTGCAGTCAGTCTGATCCTGAGGACCACAGGAGCTCTGCTCTCTCCAACAGTCTCTAACACCACTACGCTCAACATTTTAGGACATCCTCAGGTGTCACCTGTCATCTTTAGCTCACAAAAATTCCCTCTATTAGCTGCTCCCCTACCACTGAGCTAAAGCATCTGACAGCTAACAGGAAGTCAAACTCAGACGAGTACGCAGTGAAAACCATGAACACGCCGTAATATCATGGATATATTGATCCAAAAACATCAATTAATGGTGTTTCAACACACTGAGACAGCTTCTCCTGAGACAGGAGGACATTTTGTGAAACTCGAAGACAAAAGGAGGTCTGAATAAATGTAGTGCTGTCAGCTTTGCTCACACACACACTCAGTGAGAAAAGGCCTCTTGATAAAATGATTGATCATCTCAGTAACAAACTGGGCATCAGTGACCACCCACAGCTGCCTCTGTGTCTGTTTTCATCCTTATTTCTGTCTGCTTTGGCTCATGGTCACATCAGAGCGCTGTCACTCTGTCTGCTGCAGAAAACTTCAACATTCTTCAACTTTCACGCACACACAGAAAACAGTGAAAACCTGGTCTGGAGGCAGAGACAAAGGTCCGGCAGGTGCACTGTTAGGGAGAAAAACAAGTGTAGTGAGGCTGATTGTTTTCAGGAGTGATCAGGAACAGGCCTCACTAAGTTTTGGAGCTGCTTTCCCATCACAGCTTGTTTTTCTGAGCTGAACCCCCCACTGTGACAAATGCAGAATAAGTGAGGCTCTCCTCCTTCACATGTTTTGGACAGCCGCCTCCCTTCAAAGGTTTGAGGGAGTTTTTAAACCCTCCTGTGGCCCTCTCCAGAACCACAGGAGGAGTTTTTCTTCTACACACATTTCAGTATGAACACTGAGTTTTACTGCACTTTGGTCTTTCAAATATTCTCATTCTCAACTTATCTGAAGAACCTTCAGCCTCTCTCTTGTTGCTCTCATATCTTCAAAAGCACGGATAAACTCTTAAGATCAGGAAGAAAGACCGAACAACACTGAATCAAAAGTCACAGATTAATTCAATACCAGTTAAACCACGACACCAGCTCTGTTATCAGACAATATAAGAGACAGAAAGACAATGAAAAACCTCCTATTTGTTTTTGTTTGATTTAGGACTTAAAAATGTGATTCATCATTTTAGGATCATTTAAAATGTGATGACTTGGGGTAAACAGGGTCTTCATAGATTTGATTCGGCAGGATTTTGATAGGTTGTATTATATTTCATTTTGCATTTTTTTTTATTATATTTTTTCATTAGCTTTGAGACAGTAGCATTGTCTTCTTGGGTTTTAAAAGTGACTCTGTATGTTCAGTGGTTTTTTTTTGTATTTAAACAATGATGCACATTTTCAATGCCTTGTTTGAAAATATATTGGAAAAATATATATAGTAAATTATAAACAAACAAAACGATGCTATCATATTTATAAACTTCTAAATATTTTAGCTTTTCAATTAAAAAAAATAAGTTGCTAGAGGAAATTATTCTTTTACTATGATTTAATTACTTTATTAATTCATATTCATGACCACAGCATTAATTTTAATTTTCCATATTTGGTTTAAAGACATCTGTTTGCCTGTGAATGACAGGGTTTTTAATAAAATGAAGTAAAAATGGTAATTTATGTTTAATGCAGTCCACAGTCTCTGTTAAAGTTCATATGGCTATAAAAAACATTTTTTTCACAGTCACACTGTAATCAGCGTACATGATTATAGGACCAAAATTTATATCAGAAAAGGGTCTTTTGTCATGAATAAAGCTTCAAAAGTATTAAAGATATATTTCACAGTTCTTCTGTGAATGACCATTGTGCTGAAAAATGTCAAAATGTAAACAATTTAATACATAAACCTAATAATCTACTGAACATTCTTATTATGAAAATATTTTTTTAATTTTTCTAACTCCAAGAAGCCCTCTGGATTATTTTTGTTGGTCCACAATAAATAATCTTCTTTATTTTATTTTATTTTTTTAGATGTGATTGTGTTTTGTTACTCAGAAGAAATGTACACATGGTTGTCCTTGACATAGAGAGACAGACAACCATACATGCTCAAACTCAGACCCAAGGACAATTTGGAGTCACCATTTAAACTAATGAGCATGTTTTTGGTCTGTGGGAGGAGGTCAGAGAGTCCAGAGGGAACCCACACATGCACAGGGAGAACATGCAAACTCCACACAGAAAGGCCCTGATTGACCCGGGGATCAAACCAGTGACCTTCACGATTTGAGGCACACACACCTCCTGCTGCCCCACCGTGCTGCACTAAAGTGGCATGGACTTTGAGTAGACAGGATATTTAATAAGTTTTCCTTTTCTTTTCTTTTTTATTTATTTATTTGTCTTTATTTGTGAGATAGTAAAACTGACTTCTTGGGTTTCAAAAGGGGCTCTGTATGTTCTGTGTTTTATTTTGAACATTTCAATAATGATGCACATTTTCACTGCCTTGTTTGAAATTTAACTGAAAAAATTATCGTAAATCAAACAAATTAAAATATGAGATCTTATTTGAAAACTAAAATAATTTTCAATAAAAAAATGCTAAAGAAAATAACTTTTATTTACTATTTTGTTTTCATATTTTATTAATTCATGTTCATAGCCATAATTTATTTTTCTCATTTTGGTTAAAGACATCTGTTTTCATGTTTGATGACAGGGGTTCTGATAGAATGAAATTGGTACTTTATGTTCAATGCAGAGCACAGCCTCTGTTAATGGAGCATGTAATTATAAAAGCTTTTTTTTTTCACAGTCGCACTATCATCACTGTACATGATTATAGAACCAACATTTATGTCAGAATCAGGTCTTTTGTCATGAATAAAGCTTCAAAACTATTAAAGGTATGTCAAAGTTCTTTTATAAATGAAAGTTGTACTGATTTACGTCGCCTTTTTCTTAATACAACACACATTTTTTATTCATTAAAGTTCAACAACATACAGACAGCTCTGACTGACATTAATGACTTGTTTATAAAATAAATACCTGCTGTACAGCAGAAAAATCAAATCTGTCTTTTCTAAAGGATTTAATGTTTCGGTCAGCAAAAATACAAAAAGTATTTAGACTCTTATTTTAAAAAACTGAATAAAATAAATGTTTATTCTTACCTGAAACAAACAGTCTGGTTCCAGAAATAAAGCTGAAGTACGTTGCTCCCCACAGTGAAATCTTCTCGTACAAAAACCTCTGCAGCTGAACCATCTGCTCCATAAACAGGAATCAAACATGAAACAGGTCTCTCTGATCCTAATCAACATGAACGCCCTTCTGTGGATCATTAAAATATTAAAGTTTGTGTCTGATGCTCCAGTTTTAAGTCAAAAAAACGTTTAAGCTAAGGTAGAGAGCTGATGAATTAACATGAAGACTCATACAGATATACTTGGTCTTCTGAGGATAAACTCACATCATTTGTTTGTATATTTTCATCTCTGTCAACAAAAAAACTTTTCTGACTCACTTTTTGATTAGCATTAATACTGTTTCATTAACAGAACAGTAAAGATAATAAAATATCAGTTTATTTACACATATGTTAGACATTAAATGAGAATGTTCAGCTGTGAAATTACTGACATTTCTATCAGTCTATAAATAAAAGGTCATTTAGCACCATTAGCCTTTAGTTGACGTTAATGTTTACTTTTGTTGTTTTGTTTTCAAGAATCAGAAATCAGTGTTATAGCAGCCACTGTTTGTTTGTCCATCTTTCATGGGTTACGTCAGGTCTCCACTTGTGTCAGTATAGTGTCTTCTTCATAAGCACAGGGGCAGGTAATCAGGGGACGCATGGGGTGGAAGGTCATGCAGCTTTTACCGCTCACCTGTCATGATTCTTATAGTTCTGTTCTGTTTTGTATTTGTATCATTTGCTCCTTGTATTTCTGGTTTTGACCTCTTGTGTTCCTGCTCTTAGTCCTTGTTAGGTTACCTGTTTTGTTCATGTTTCAATTCTTGTCTTTGTGTTTTCTGTTTTATTTTGAAAGTTCTCTGGCCTTTCCTTTTTCCCCTAGGTTTTGCTTCCTGTCTCATGTGGTCACACCTGATCTCTGATAGTTCTTCCCCAGCTGTGTCTCGTCAACCCCAATCACCTCATATATTAAACCTTTGTGTTTTCCCCTTGTCTTTGTGGGCTCATGTCTCTCCTTCTCCTCCTCCTCATGTCACAGTCACAGTGTCAGTTTTGAGTTTTCTAAGTTTGTCTGCTTTTGGTTGCTTTTCTAGAGACTTTTACGACTGCTTTGTTTGGCCAGTTTTGATTTGTTACTTTGTTAGAGTTTCTGTTTGTACTTTGAATTTTTGGACTTTTGATTCCTGTTTTGGTTAGTTAAATAAATCCTTTTTGTGTTAATCTGCATTTGGGTCTCCTGCTTTTGTTCTCCTGGTTACTCTGGTCATGAATCCTGACATTGCCAGGCTCCCTCACCTCACCTCCTTTTGCTTTCCAGCAGCATCACCTCAACACATTGTCAGTTCTTTCTTGTATCAGTTTAATTATAATTTTGTTATAAACCTTCTGATCACGAAATGGGAACATCGCCTGAACATGGACAATTGTTTGTAAGAATCAGTCAAAAACAGTCTCCCACACCCATGCACGAACGACTACAGGAGGACAGGATAGTCGCTGTAAGTATGATTATTGGATTGAGGAGGAAAGGAATAATTTAATCAAACTGGATTATCTAGATGTGTGTAGTATTCATTGCTGAAAGAGTTGCTCTGATCCAAACTTTAGCTCAGTTGGTTGGGGGGCTTGATGGGACGTTGGGAGTAACCAGTCTGTCAGCGGTGCATCTGACAACATTAATCCCCTTTTACTCCTCTCTGGGGTTTCTTAGTCTGATGGGGTTTGTAGACGTAAAATCCAGTCTTGTCTCTAATATCAAGTGTCTGCCTTTCAACAAAAATAGAACAAAGACTGTCAGCATCTCCTTGGTGTAAGAAGTGTTTGTTTCTTACATGCAGAGCATTTGGTGAGTGTTTGATGTCACATGTCCGCTATTATTGGAGTGAAACTGTAGTGTAGTGTCTTTATTTTCTTAGTAAATACCGAATGAGCTAGCTTGTAACTTCTGCTCAAGTTGGCAGTTAAGATGTAAAACAGATGATAAAATGTCTAGCTCAGATTTGTGGTATTGCTCTTTAAGAAAGCCTCCTGGTGGGACTCCTGGTGGCTGCCGAAGGGAGATGCACGCTTAGTTCAAGCTCCGTGTTTCATGTCCGGGAATTTATAAAATATACTGCAATTCAGAGATCTTTCGTATAACGTTTACTTGGAAATATATTTTCATCATGTCGGGATCTAAAGCAACAAGAAATAAAGTACTACAGGACGCTCTGGCCACCAAGAAGAAAGAGCCTTCAGATGGGCAGCCCGAGGAGCCATCTAACGCAGCCATCTTGCTAGCACTGCAGGAGCAGGAAGAACGGCTGACTGAGAAAATTAAGTTGACAGTGCGAGAGGCCGTAAAAGATGTGCTCTCCGGTGAAATTCAAACTCTCAAGATCATGATTGAGTCTACAAACACTGCTGTTACTAAGCTGAGTCAGGACATTGTTCAACAATCCGAGTTAGCTAAAAAGCTACAGGGGAGGATGGATGCTAGCACGGCTAACATGCGAACGGTCAAGCACGATGTCGGTAACCTACAGACGGACTTGTCTAAACTCTGCCAGAAAGCTGCCGAGATGGAAGAGAGATCGCGAAGATGCAACATTCGACTTGTGGGCCTAGCAGAATCAGCTGAAGGGGAAAATGCTGTTCAGTTTTTACAGAAAATGTTGCCGCAATGGATCTCCTCTCTTGCAGGGGAAAAGATTGAGATCCAGCGAGCCCATCGTATCTACACTACGCAGGACAAGCTCAACCGCCCTCGTACGCTAATATTTCAGCTCCTCCGTTACCAAGACAGGGAGAGGATCTTTAGAGGAATCAGAGCCCTCTCATCACCACCTTCACATCAGACAACCAGCCAAGGCAGAACGTCAACATCCCGGCTGCTGTTCTTTCCGGACTACAGCACCGAAACAGCCCAAAAGAGGAGAGCTTTCGACGCAGTGAGGAAAGAGATCATCAACAGAGGATTGAGACCGTTCCTAAGATACCCTGCCACCTTAAAGGTTACATATAATGGCACCCAGCACCTCTTTGAATCTGTGTCAGAGGCTGAGAAGTTTGTGTTTACACTGGATCGCTCCCCACGCTCAACGCCAAGACCGAGTGCCCCCAGCACCCCTCCACCCACACCATCCGTGGACGGCTGAATTGCTGCACCGTAAGGACAATTACTTTGCTATTACTTCAGACTGTGAATGGTATTCAGCTGGGAAGCTTTGGAAATAACGTCATGACTTGAAGATAAATGATGTAGCAGGTTATCTGATGTTGGATTGTATGGACAAACGATATCTGACTTGAAATTGTTCATAGAAATAGAAAGCAATCAATCTGACATGTGTTGCATACTAACCGTGGTAGGAAGGTGTATTTGTTTTTCCTGCTATTAGTGTTTGACTTCTTTATATATTCCAACAGTTGGTCAGGATTGAGTTAAAAATACCTTCATTTTATAAATGGTTCTGTGGGGTTTTTGTGCAATATCCCGCATTAACATAGGCCAATACAAATATCTAAAAGCATATCTTATATTTCATTTAATCCTTTATTTAATGTAGCTCTCTGATACCTCCATTATGGGGCAGGACATGAGACGTGCGTTCCTCTTTTATGGCCACAGGTAGCAAAGAAGAAAATTTAAAATTTAATTTGAGTATGCTTTTTTCTTTCTTCTGTTTTTTCTTTCTTTTTTCTTTTTTTATCGGCTGTTCGCTTTTCCAACAAAAGAGAATAATTCTATATCTCTTGCGGATGGAACCTTTAGTTAAAAAATATGAATGTTCGACGCCAACGCCAGGTTCTAACAGTAAAACTCAGTTTTTTGTGTGTAATATTCCAGTTTTTATGTGTGCATTTATGTGCAGATTTGCAGCTCTAATCTCTAAACC
Organism: Cetoscarus ocellatus; assembly: GCA_037902135.1. NCBI lineage: Eukaryota > Metazoa > Chordata > Actinopteri > Labriformes > Labridae > Cetoscarus > Cetoscarus ocellatus. The sequence continues at coordinate 65,614 of JBAMNC010001292.1, forward strand.
AGTACATATGTTTAAATTTGATTATGAGTAGTGTGTTAAATATATTGTCATGGAACGTCCGAGGTCTAAATTCACCAGTTAAACGTACAAAATGCCTAGATTTCCTTAAACATAAGAAAATCTCAATTGGTTTGATTCAGGAGCCTCATCTCAAAACAAATGATATCCACAGATTTCAAAACAAATTTTATAGATGTGTTGCCCACTCCTCAGTAGCTATAATATTGCCCACTCCTGTAGCTATAATATTTGACAGGAGACTTGTTGTCAGTTTTGAACACAGTGGTAGAGACAATGAAGGTAGGTTAATATATATTTGTGTTCCACTCAACAACATAAAAATATGTTTTGCATCGATATATGCTCCTAATGTTGAGGACCCTGATTTTCTGTTATCAGTCTCTAACACCCTTTTAGATATGCCAGAATATCAGTTTATTGCAGGGGGAGATTTCAATCAAGTTTGCGATTTAAATTTAGATAAATCAACTGTTACTCATACTCCTTCAGGCTCACATTATGGGATAAATAACTTAATTTCAGACCTAAATATTATAGATTCTTGGCGACTGCGTTATCCATTGACTAAAAATTACACTTTTTTTTTCTGCAAGACAAGTCATTTTCAAGAATTGATTACATATTTGTTTCTCCTCACCTGAACCGCTTTATTAAATCTACTGATATTCTGCCCATAATAATATTGGACCATGCCCCAGTAATTTACCATCTTCAACTGGCGCAGAATATTTCAGATCATACCAATAGGTGGCGCTTCAACACGACTTTATTGCAAAATACTGAATTTTTGGAAAAAACTAAAAGCCAATCTTAAAATATTTTTGGAAATTAATTATAAGACTGCATCTTCACCACAAATACTTTGGGAGACTACTAAATGCTTCATAAGAGGAGAATCTTCCTCATTCGCCTCTCATTTGAACAAATCCAGAAAACACAGAATAATACAGCTAGAAAAGGACATAAACATACTGGAAACTAAGCAAAAGCAACAATTCTCAGAACAAATTCATTCAACCCTTTCCTCATTAAAATTTGAACTGAATAACTTACTTAAAACAAAAGCGGAATTCATAATTCATCGCACTAGAGTAACCTACTACAGTCAAAGTGAAACTTCAAGCAAACTTCTTGCTGCCAGAATAAAACAAAATGAATCATTCTCCTCTATAAATGCTATTCAGTCACCATCAGGCTTCATAACTTATGATCCAAAAGAAATAAATACAATTTTTAGATCATTTTATTCTGATCTTTACGCAGCAGAACCTCCTTCAAACTTGTTAGCAATAAAATCATATTTATCAAATCTCGAACTACCTTAACTGACTGCTGAAGAGGCAGAATGTCTTGAAACTTCTATCACCCTCCCTGAGCTTAAAGAGGCCTTGAACTCGATGCAAAAAGGAAAATCGCCTGGTCTTGATGGTCTCCCCCCTGAATTGTTGTTAGAATTATGGGATATCATAGGTCCATTACTACTTGATTCTCTGAATTATGCTTTAGACACTGGATCTTTTCATCGGGACCAAAACACCTCCCTTATTTCAGTTTTATTAAAAAAAGGTAAATCTCCTGTAAACTGTGGCGGTTACAGGCCAATTTCACTTATCACAACTGAGTTGAAGCTTTTTGCGAAAGTTTTAGTTAAAAGAATGGAACCTTATGTTGGTAAACTGATTCATAGTGACCAAACAGAATTTTTAAAAGGGAGACTTGCGTCAGATAATATTAGACGGCTTCTTCATATTATGTATGCATCAGAGTCAGATGAACAGCCTGCTGCAGTTTTTAGTCTGGACGCGCAGAAGGCTTTTGACAGGGTGGGTTGGGAATACCTTTGGCTGGTTCTTGAGGAGTTTGGCTTTTGTAAAAAATTTATAGCAATGATAAAAATACTTTACTCAAATCCTTGTGCTGTTGTCCAAACAAACAATATACTTTCCACTCCTTTTTCTTTAGGACGTGGTACTCGCCAAGGTTGCCCTCTCTCGCCGCTTCTTTTTGCACTTTCATTGGAACCTTTAGCCCAGGAAATTAGACGGAATGATCATATTTCCCCCATTATTATAAAAGGTACAAAGCACAAGATTTCTCTTTATGCAGACGATGTTTTATTGTATTTTAAGGATATTTCTAGCTCGTTATCCTGCATTCTGAAAATTTTTGATCAGTTCAGCAGTTTTTCTGGTTATAAAATTAATTGGGAGAAATCTCTTCTGATTCTGTTAAATGACACCACAAAACTGCTCTCCTTACTGTCTTTTCCACATTAAAGTGGCACAATTCAAATTTCACTTATCTAGGTTTGACTGTTACAAAATTTTCAGAATTTTCACACACAAATTATGAGAAGCTTAAACTTGAAGTATCATCAGATATTCAGAGGTAGTCTAGTTTGAAAATGACACTACATGGTAAAATTTCAATTGTAAAGATGAATATTCTGGGACGCTTGAATTTCCTCTTTTCTATGATTCCATTGCCCCCACCAGCTGGTTATTTTGATGATTTACAAATAATGATTTCTAAATTTATTTGGAATGGCAAAAGACCTCGTATCAAATTACATACATTACAACGACCTAAAAATACAGGAGGTCTCGCACTTCCAGATTTTAAATTTATATTATTGGTCATTTCAAATAAAAGTATTAAGAACCTGGTGTAATCCGGAAGCTGTCACATCTTGGAAACATATAGAAGAGGAAACTGTCAAACCACACAATATTGCTGATGTATTATTCTGTGGGATGAAACTTGAAACAGCATATAATGTGTTTGGACCAATAATAGGGAACTCACTACAGATCTGGTCTGATGTTCAGAAATATATGGATTGTAATATAAAGTTATGCAATCGTTCCCCAATATGGTATAATTACAACTTGTTACAGGACTCTGGACATTATTTTAACGAGACCTGGGCATCCAAGGGACTACACAGACTTTCGGATCTATATAATAGAGATGGACTACTTGCATTTCAACAGCTCAAGGATCAACATTCTATACCTGGGTTCTCCTGGTTTTTATATCTGCAACTGAGGGCGTCAATCCGTGCTAACGGAGTACCATGGGACCTTCCTCTGTCCTCTCATCCATTGGATACTTGGATAAATCCACAACAAAAATCTACTGGATTAGTCTCCACCATTTATTCTGGTTTGGCTTCTAAAAAAGTTGAATCTCTAGGGGTCATCAAATCCTGGACTCATGATTTTCAAGGACAAAACATTGTTTTACACTGGGACAATATTTGGAAAAACATATTTATATCCTCAAAAAATCCTGCTCATAATAATAATAATAATAATACATTTTATTTGTATTGCCCTTTACATCAGAAGATCTCAAAGGGCTACAAGTTAAAAAGAGAAAAACAATGAAACAAAACAAACAACAAAAAAAAAAAAAAAAAAAAAAAAAAAAAAAAAACTAAGCAGAAAAGGGCAGTTAAAAAGATCTAAAACAGCGACAACTAAGAAGAGGAACCAAAAGTCTTGTTAAAAAGAAAAGTCTTAAGGTTCCTTTTAAAACTGTCTGTGGACTGTGGAGCCCTCAGGGTGTCAGGGAGGGCATTCCACAGACGGGGTGCAGCAACACTGAAGGCCCTGTCACCCATGGTCCTCAATCTGGTTCTGGGTGTCTGGAGGAGGTGATTTGAGTCTGTGGAGCGGAGGGAGCGTGACTGGTGTTGTGGGGTGAGAAGCTCTTTGAGGTGGGGGGGGGCATGTCCATGAATGCATTGGTGTGTGAGGAGGGAAACCTTGTATTCAATTCTGCTGGAGACCGGAAGCCAGTGTAGTGAACGGAGGATGGGGGTGATATGGTCATGTTTGTGCACTCTCATCAGGATCCTAGCTGCAGAGTTTTGGATGTATTGTAGCCTTTGCAGGCTCTTGCTAGGGATCCCGATGAGAAGTGCATTGCAGTAGTCCAGTCTGGAGGAGATAAAGGCATGGACCAGCTTTTCGGCATCTGGAAGGGAGAGAGTGGGGCGGAGTTTGGAGATGTTTCGGAGATGGTAGAAGGAGGTCTTGCAGAGATGGTCATCAACTCATTCATCATAAATTTGTACTTAAATATTATGCCACACCTTATAGGCGCTTCAAAATGAAGCTCATAGATAGCCCCAACTGTACTAAATGCAACTTAAATACTGTTGGTTCATACTTTCATATTTTTTTGGAATGCCCCTCTGTTGCTGATCTTTGGTCTAAAATCACTAAATGTCTAGAAAATGTTCATAAGTTCCCAATCCCAAATGATGCCTCTTTACTCTTATTCAATGATGATTTCAACCTCAGAGACAGTACTAGTTTAATTGCTAGGAAAATTGTGTTTGCAGGTTCAACAGCCGCAAAAAAGACCATAATTCATTCCTGGTTTTCTGCTAATCCACCAACGATAACAGAATGGTTTAATCATTTTAGAGACATCTCTCTTATAGAAAGATCGCTGGCTGTAATCAACAAGGCCCGGGCATCCACGGTACAAACTTGGGTTTCTCTGATCACTGCTCTCTCAAATCCACTTTTTCTTGAACAATTGTAATCACTAAAATGATCTGAATGGCTGCACACACACACAAAACATTTTTTTTTTTTTTTTAACTTTAATTTACTTTAATTTAATTTATTATATACGTTTATCTAATTTAATTTAATTGGACTTATTCATTTATTTTTTAAATGGCTATGGCGTCATGTATATAGTTTATATTTGTATTTGTTCTTGCTCTTGTTCTTGTTGTATGTTTAAATTTAATAAAAAAAAGTTGATCACAAAAAAAAAAAAAAAATGTCATGGACTAAAATAAAATCAAAACATAAGGCAAAAAATGTGACTGATTAATACCAATGATGTTTGCATACTTGTAATTGTCTAATACTATGTAATTAATGCTATTAACTAATACTAATAAAAGAAAGACACTTGAGTGATTCAAGTGACAAATGACCAACATTCAATCATTGAAAATAAGAAAAGAAAAAAAAAACAACAATAAATGCATGAGTAGTAAAAACCATTGATTAATCCTGAGACCAACAAGACATTGTAAGACATTTTCCTTCTACAGTAGCATAGACAGAACACTGCAGACAAAGATCCTGGGACCTGCAGGTGAACTTGCAAGTACGAGGACAATATAGCCTGCAGCCAAGCATGTTGAAAGGCACAGAGCAGAAAGCAGATGAACCATTATCTCCTTATTAATGTTATCTCAGGCAGACTTGATAATTGTAATATCATTTTTGCTGGTCAACCTTAAAAATCAGTAGGATGACTCCAGCTGATCCAAAATGCTGTCTTTAAGCTCTAACTGCTACAACACTTCAATATCTCTCTGACATGTTCACCACCTACTGTCCAATGAGCTTCCTAAATGTTCCCAAAGTGAACACCAAGTCAGATGAAGGTGCCTTCAGGCATTATGGTGCCGTACTGTGGACCAAACTGCCTGCTGAGCTGAGATCTGCTGAAACATCAAGTTCTTTGAAAAGCGTCCTGAAGACGTCATTTTTCTCTCAGGCCTTTGGCAGCTTGCTTATCTTTTATGTGTGTATGAACTTATGTGACCCCTCGTGGGAAGAGAGCCATAAAAGCAGAACAGTTGTTAATAAATGTGTAAATACACTCAGAAATGCCTGTATTTCTTGAGGAAACTTAGGAAATCAAAATTCCAATACCAGGTTCTAGTGAACTTTTACAAAGGAGTGATTGAAAACATCCTAACTGGAGACATCACAAACTGGTATGGGGTGTGCACAGCCCAGGACAGGAGGACTCTGCAAAGACTGATAAAAACTGCTCAAAACACCATTGGTACCCATCAACCGAGCATCGTTGATATTGGGGATGTAAGGTGACTACATAGATCCCAGAGGATACTGGAGGACAATACCCTTGTATCTTCCTTGTGTCCATGTAATAAACTTGGTTTTTTTTGGAAAGTCATTTGACTTTGATATGTATGATATGTTCATGCTGTTTAGATAGGTGTGTGCACGTTTGTATACTGTCACGTACATTTAGGTGCACTGGCATGAATAGTGGTCGACAAAACACTAAACTGACCCCCATATCTGCACAGTGGGCCAACCAGCGCATTTCCTCACCAGGTCACTGGAAAAACGTGTATTTTCAGCGGGAGTCGCTTCCATCAATCCCTGCTAAGCAGATCGACCCAACACAGAAAAACAAGCCCTCTGAATTTTATGGGTCATTTCAAAATACAGTGGAATAATGGAAATAATGTCATTGCCCACAGCAAATCAGCGTCAGACAGGACACATAACCTGTTGTTTACATACTCCTCTTCCTGTTATCTCATAAACCCACTATTAGCTCGTGAAATTGTGGTTCATTTGTGATCTTTTTATTGTTTTTCAAGCTTCCAGGTCTGCACAGCTCTGTGGGCGAGGAAACATGGACTATGTGGAAACCAGGGATTATAGGTGTGTTTAGGGGCATAACATGAATCAAATCAATCAGAGTCAGCTCTCAGTCATAAAAAGATAAACAAACAAACTAAAAAAATAAAGTAAGGAACTTTTCCACCTTGAAATATAAATGTTACAATAACTGTATGATAACTCAGCAGGGACAATGGCATCCATCTTATTGGCTTTTGATTTTGATGGTCTGTCGCTCTCTTTTATTCCAACTTATTCTATCGTCAAAAGGTTGAGGGTCAAGCTCAGCTCTGACTGTCACATATAAATGTGTCTGTGGGCAAGACACTTGACCAAAGTTGCTCCAACAGCAGCGTCAGGGGTGTTAATGGGTCTGATCAAGAATACAGATCATTTTATTGACACGGGCTTTCAGATATAACAACAACAAGAAAAACAAAGACAGTTTTGGTTAGTAAGACTATAATATTGATAATAGAATTATTTTAAGGTTTTTATCGATGTGTCAAATATCTAAATTTGCATTTTCTATGTTTAATATAAGCCAAGACTCTTCAAATCTTGATTAATGAGGTTAAATTCCTCTCTCTGCTTTGTGCCTCACTGCTCTAATTTAACACCTGTTCATCTGAAGGTTTTTGTTCAGCCTCCTCACATCATCTCTCACTGTGGAGAGCCCTGTTTCTGACAGCAACAGTAATATGTGGCTGAGTGAGAGGGATTCACCGTCTGAATCTGAAGCTCACAGCTGTTCTGTGTCTTCACAGGGAGGAAGTCTTTTTTCTGAGGATGTTTATAAAAATCTTTGTTCATTTGACCATTGAATCTATCAAACCACAAAATCACTCTGAATATGTCTGTGTCTTTTTTCTGTACCCAATGCATATTATTATTAGCACACTGATTAATGCCTCTACAGATGAAGGAGACTTTCTCTCCGGTTCTCCTGGTCAGAGACAAACTGTCCTGTTGGAGCTCTGCTGCCGTGGTAACCAGGACTGTGGACAGACAGACAGATGGAGGTCAGTGAAACATCACCTGTAAACACCAAACCTGTTGATGAGGTCCCATCATAACACCTCAGTTTAATAACATACTACAGTCATGTCACTGAGACGGGGCTGCTTCACTGACTGGGCTCTGATTGGCTGAAAACACCCACCTGAGCACACGCAGCACAGAGCCACCATGAGAAGCATGTTGAGTTTCCTCTGATGAACCCGAGGAGAAGTGAGGACGAATCAGGACGAGCTGTCTGATCAGACGGAGCCTGCTGCTCACAACTCCCATCAGCCACTGCTGCACACTGATAAGACCCTGGTGGTGATTGACAGCTGGGCTGTGGTTTCCTGCAGAGTCTGAGGCTTTAACGTGGAGATGCATCACCTTCTTGCATTTGTGTTGCAGCTTTTACATTCATCTGCTCTGTTAATGCAAAGTGTTCTGTATCTGTATTTGTGTGACTCTTCTCTGCCGCCGTAATAATGAAGTCAAGCTACAGAAAAACAGACATAATCACAACAGTAATAAACCAGAGCAGCATACAGACACTTCAGCCCAGCTAAGATAGTGATGCAGCAAGACCGTTAGAGAAGGTCACATGGCAAAGTCCAGCTGTGTGAACTAAGAGCTGTGGAAAGAGAGAGTTGCGTCATTGTGGGGTCACAAGGTGAGAGGATTACAAGGTTCATGTAGTCGAATAGTTTCAAATAAAGCATGGCGGGTCATCTAAATGAATTGCTCAGCTGCAATTTCTAGTAACTACTTACCAATAAATTCCATTTTTTACATTAATATATTAAAACAGATAAATTCAAATGTGACCCATATTCTATGCATGTGTGTAGGAACATTATAATTGCAATAAAACTTTAAAATTTGCGGAAATTTCCTTGGAAAAGGAAGAATGTGAGGAGCACTCAGTAAACTTGTTGGCTACACTTACTTTATTGACTAGCAAACATTGCTTGACACTGTAACGCCACAAAATTTCCTTGATTATACATGTAACATCAACAATGGTGATTTGGAAAACATTTGTGTAAACATTTCAGGCGAAGAAGGAAGAAGCTTGTATGATCCTCCTGAGTCGGAAAACTTGTTCAGATGTTTTAAGGACAAAGTCTATGCTGTTATAAGCATTATTAACTTAAAGCATATAACTCTGGCTTGTGAAGTATAAAATAACTAATTTTATTGTATCTATCTACTGTATGTATGTACATATATATATGTTGACCACTTTTCCATACTACCTTTTATTGAACAATAATTTGGCAATAAAATAATGGCTTACACAAAGTTTTAAAAACATTTTACTCAACCCTGTCGTTTCCAGATTAAACATGTAGGTCTAATGTAAAAGAGTATTAGCCAACCATGTAAGATGTAACAAGAAGCAGACCAGTGACCACATTAAAACTACTATTATGTTTAAAATTGATGAGCTATCATGCTTTAAATTGCATAGTTAATTTGATTCAAATGTGCTTGTACAATGGTCATTATACTGTACCTTCATACATTGAATTGACCTTCGATAAATGCGAGAAACATTCCTTCTACACAGGAATCCTATTGCCTCTGTCACATTGTTTGGAACTATTGAGGGCACCCATGTTCCACCATTACTGTCAAATAATTGGCCCTTTGGCGTCTACAGAGTTGATGTAACTCTCTCTATGGCTCTGCATGAACTGAGCCAAAGGTCAGGTCAAGGTCAAGCTGAAGGTGTGGACTGTGATTCATTTTGTTGAATCACCTGCAGCTGGTCTGATCAGGTAGAGCACGTCATGAACACAGACACACTGCACACAGTCTGGAGCAGTGGACCCTGCCTTTTTCTCATCATTTTATTAAAAATGTTGTCACATTTAATCTCCTCTTTAAAATTTCCTTTACTCGGGACAACTGACAGCCCGCTATTTTATTTAGGTAGATTGTAGCTGTCTTTTCAAGTGTTGCAATATTCTAAAGCCCCAGTAGACTTTAAATGAGATCATTTATATGTTCTTGCTGAAAACATACAAATAATAACTAATAATTTGGTTGGGGACTCCAGAGTAACTTTTTTTCTTTTTAAAAATTTTCCTCATTAATCCCTGAACAGAGATTTTAATCTCAATGAGGGTCATTTCCCTGGTTAAACTATGGCTAAAAAGATAAATAATAGATACTGTAGTCAAATATATTGATATTTATCATTTACAATTCATTATATGGCTTGACTTTTAATGAGTTGGAAGTCAGCTAATTTCTAAAATCATTTTCATTTTGTTCTTGATTTTCTAAAAAACATCCAACTCATAAGTTTCAAATTATTTAAACTTAATCATGTCATACGTGGTGTTCACTACAGTGAAATACGTTATATACCATTAAGGTTGCAGTACCGTCAATATATCATATCATAGATCCTAAATGGGCCACAGAGGGGGAAATGCACCACACCGTTCAGGAATAAGTGTTACATTATTCTATTCTCAAACAATCAGGCAGATTAAAAAAAACATACAAATTCTAATTTAATAAGATGTTCAGAACATTTTTGTTCAGATAGAAATAATAAATTTCTAGTACATTTTTTTTCTGGGACCAAAACTTCATCTGTCGACTCCAGTGGATGTTATGCACTAAAGGGTATATTATGTGTATTATGAGTGTATTCAGCATATCACTTAATGAAAAGTGTAATTCACAAGTAAATAGTTTAATTAAACAGCAATAGTAAATATACTTCAGATTTTGCATTTTATTTCATTGCTAACACTTTATTTATTGGTTCATATAAAAGCAGAGGCCCATGTGAGGACAGGAAAGTCTCTGAGTGTGCAGGAGTACTGTGCATGTTTGTGTATTTGTTCATAACTTTGTCTGAAGTTTGTGTTATAACAGTGTAATTACATTTACTGTAATGACATTCTTCTAAAATGTCCTGTTTTCTCTCAGAGACTTAAGGCCAGCAGGAGCTACAGGATCATTAAGAAAATTCCAGAGGGGAGTGACAGTGTCATATGATGTTTTTATTTTTGTCACTTTCATGTAATAAACTCTAAATAAACGTTGGTTAACTATATGTGTTTGGAGATCCATTTTAAGTTCCATTATATTATTATTTATACATTAGATGCATGGTCTCCACTGTAGTGGAGAGAGCCATTACTTCCTTAAAATAAAACATATTGGAAAAAAAAACATTTTTGGCCATGATTCTTAACTTAATTTAAAGTAAAAACAAACAAAAAAACATTTAAAAAATCCTCTGTGATTTAATAATTCATGCATGAAAGGTATAAAGATTTAATGCTTTCTTTGCAGGGGGGTCTTAGACAAGAATTCACAGAATCTCAGCCTTTTACAGAGGAGCAGGGCTTTTTGATTCTATTTTATTTTCAATGTTAATATTACTATACAGTATATCAACCTATTATTTTAATTCATCACTTTACTCGACAGTGTGTGACAGTACTATGGTCTGTTCAGCTCAAAAACCTTCATGCTGTCGCCCCCTAGTGTCTGAACAACAAACTGCTCCAAATACTTTTTCTTTTTTTAATCACTGACATTATGTCAACTCTAAAAATAAACACTCAAAGGTAGCTCTAAATTGGACTCATCTCTCATTACATGAATAAAGATTTGATTTGATTATCTAGCAGCATTATTATCACATCTTAAAGCAGACGGTTTTCACCACAGAGGATTGAAACTGATTTTTCATTTTCCTGAGCTTCAAAACTGGTTGTTTCTCTCCCCCGCCTGAGAGCAACAATTTTTACTTGTTGATGCTTTTGATCTGCAATGCATGGACATGTTGTTGTTTTTCCCAGTTTTCTGTGTGACACTACAGTCATAGACTGGGCATCTCAGCGGAGCAGGGTTGGGTGTAGTTTAACTCATCATGACTAAAGACCAGAGGATTAGGGCTGAACCTACCAGGCACGTTTTTGTACCATTTCTGATCTGTTACAGCAGCAGAGGTGATGAGGTTCTACTTGAGTGAATACAGGGTTCCCACAGATCCTTAAAAGCCTTAAACTAGACTTTTTTTTAATTATAAAATGCACGAAACGTGTAACAAATTCTCAATGATGGCAGTTCATTCTCATTTTTTTTAACTTCATAGACTGCATTATAACTACTTTTAGGCTCCATCTTAAAACAAAATCAAGCTCTTTGTCCACTGACAGTTTATCAAACCATAATGTTGCTTTTAAGAATAAACCTTTAAGACCTTTTCTGATGCAGTTTTATTTTTTGTCTGAAGGCTGTAGCACAAATTAAGTTACAAGGCCCACAACGAAAACGTACCTACATCACTTTCCAAACACACATAGAGTAAATAAATCAAGAGCCTTTATTAATGAATATATTATACAGTGGCTTGCAAAAGTATTCATACCCCTTTATCTTTTCCACAGTTTGCCATGTTATCAACACATACAGAAATATCTTTGGTTGGAATTTTATATGAAAGACCAACAGAACATGGCACATGATTGTGAAGTAAAAAGAAAATTAGACATGATTTAAAGCTGCAGTAGGCAACATTGTTTTAGTATAATTAAGTAAAAATTCTGTTATATCCTCCAAGCATAATGTAAGTCAAGTGGTCTGAGACAAGCAATAGGTTCTGCACCACACCATGGCTCTGTGTTCAGCCTCTAAAGAATCAGTAGCTGGACGATGTGCATCAACCAATCAAAGGTCAGCTCAGACCACTGCGTTCCTATTGGCTGTTCTACTGCATATGCGCGTTCCCATGCCGCCGGCAGAAGGAGAGAACAAGCGGCAATGGCGGATGGTTCACCAGGTAAAATAGCTATTCCAGCATTGGTGGCAACTGCTTACACGCCCGCCGACAGGGGACAAACGGGTCTGTTGTTCCGGGCCCAGGGTAGAGGGGGGGCCTGTTGCCCCGGAGCAGAGAGAAGAGGTGGGGAGAGAGAGAGAGCTTTCACGGTGAAGCGGGAGGGGCCCACTGCCCCAGAGCGGAGGGACAGACTCAGGCCATGTTTACACGACTCTGTTTTCAGCCGAATCCGGAGACTTTTGATTGTGTTTTAGCCTCCTGTTTACATGAGACCAGGAACTCCTACATTTTCGTGCGTCCACTCGCCATTGTTGTTTGTGAAAAGTTTTTCTTCTTCGTAAGTGTGTTGTAACAGCGCTGTTTCTCTGCAAACCTACATCGCCATCTACTGGACTGGCATGTACACTACAGCGTTTTCAGTCATTCTCGAGTCTCCGTCTGAACGCAGATCGTTTTTGAAGACGCAAAGGAAAAACCTATGCGTTTCAGGTGAGAGCGTCTCCGTGTAAACTGGGCCTCTGACAGAGCCAGGCTACCGATGAGAGAGAAGAGGGAGAGACAGAGATAGCGCCACGGTGGAGCCGGAGCGGAGGGACAGACTTGATTCCAGTGAGACAGAAGAGGGGGGAGGGAGACAGAGCCTCACGGTGAAACGGGAAGGGCCCACTGCCCCTGGAGCGGAGAGACAGACTCAGACAGAGCCACGCTACCGGTAAGTTGAATGCTGCTAACAGTTTAGCCGTCTGCTAAGCGTTAGTAAAGAGTATGGTTGAAGCTTGACTCAGACATTAATCAGAATTGTGCTCAGTGGACCGGTGAATTCCAGCAGCGGCTCGATAGCGACTCTGTGCGCTGCATGCTGTGTGAGCGTGCTCATCTGGTAGGAGGGGCTCAGGTTGGAGACGAACGAAACCTAACTCAGATGAGACTCAAAAATCAACCGTTTTCTGGCTTTTTACCTACTGCAGCTTTAATTTTTTTTACAAATAAAAAACTGAACAGTGTGGTGTGCAAAAGCATTCAGCCCCCTTTTCTTTAAAGTGCAACAAACTGCCTTCAGAAGCTGCCTGATTATTGCTAAATGATCGAATGTTGACCTTTTGAGTAAATAGAGTCCACTTGTGTTTAATCTAATCTCAGTATAAATACAGCTGTCCTGTGATGGCCTCAGAGGGTTGTTGAGAGAATACTGGAGCAAACAGCATCTTGAAGTCCAAGCAACACACAGACAGGTCAGGGATAAAGATGTGGAGAAGTTTTAAGCAGGGTTAGACTATAAACATGTTGTGCGCTCATAGGGGCAATTTGGCTATTGGCTATTGATATTAATAATAATATACATTTAAATATTTATATTAATAATTATCAAAATAATTATTAAGAATTATAAATATTGTTTATAAACAATAAATTGAGGGGCACCACCCTGTTACCAGGGACTGATAACCAAATTGACAAAACCAGAATAAAGTCTCAGAAGGTGTGGGAAAAGGATAAAGTTCGAGCATCACAATTGTATCATCACAATAACCACAAACAATGACAAATTAAAAGAATAGGGTTTATTTAAAGTAATAATCATCTAAAATAACATTACATACTACAAAAACTATTACAATTTAACTAACAAAGCAAAACATTTATCACTAACTACAAACTAATTAATGTGTAATAACCACAACATCAATGAGAGCAATGACCACAGCAGCAGCAATAAAAGCAATCACCAATGATGCAGCACGTGTGTGTGTGTGTGTCTTTGTGCGTGTGTGTTTGTGTGTGTTGAAGGTGGAGCGAGAGGAGGAGAGGGAGAGACAGAGAGGGAGTGGCAAAGAGGTCACGTGAGAGCATGTCTATATGAGCCAAGATGGCGGCAGAGTGGCGTGTCTATGGGTGCGTCCAAAGAGTCCTTTTTTCGTAAGTAACCTTCCTAACTGAAGAAATGACCTGGAAGCATTTCAGCGTCTGCCATGATAAGAGCTGTCCGAATTGTCCAAAAGTTAAGGAAAGGAGGGTCGTTGCTTCCTTTATTATCTCCTATAGCTTAGGAAACACTGGACCATCCTTTTCAAAAGCAAAGGAGAAATGAACGCCCCATAATGCCTTGCGGCAGGTGACGTGTATAAATACGGCTCCTGCCAAAGGTTTCTGGAAACTTACGAAGGAGAAAGGACGAGTTTTGTGGCACTTTGAAGATATGAATATAATACTGTGTGAACGTTTTTGGCAGGAACAGAGAAAGAGATATGCTTCAAAGTCAGTGGTTTCAAAAATATAAACAAATATAGTTCATTTCCTTTTTAATCATTTTTAAATTGGCGGACCGATAAACAATTACGTTATAATTTAAAAAGCACTTAGTAAGCACTAAGAAAGCATTTCTTTTTCTCCATAACTGCCTACAATGTAGATGAATATCAAACATTCAGCTCTGGTACTTGTTTCCTATATTAATATTATATATTAATAACCACATTTTCATCTATCTTAATTTATGAAGTACATCATGCCAATAATAAGACAGAACAATGGGGTCTTCAATAATTTTTATTAAAAAACAATCAGTGAAAGGACAAATGAGGCATTTTACTATACTTGAAATATAATGACAAATTGAAATAATGTTCACAATGATATATGTGACTGAAAACAGGGAGAACAGTGCTTCTGAGGCATGTATTATCAGACCTCAGGTTTTAAGTGCCCTGTAAAAGATGTCAACATTTATAAATGCTGTCACCTAACCTCACAGCTGAGAGCATAAAACACACACTGCATGACCAAAGGACAAAACACCTGTCACAGGTAAATTCTCTGATCATGGATTGTTAATGTTAACAGGTCAAACGACACACTGTGAGGTAAAGCAGATGACAAGGACACTTCTTGTAGTTTATTTTCTGAACATTGTGGTCCTTCGGAGTTTCGATGAACAGATGGAGTAAAGAGAGTGCCTGCTCTGAGAGTCCGCTCTGAGTATCCGTGGCGCGCTGCGTCCGCTGCTGCATGCTAGGTCCACCGTGCGCTCCCGCTGCGCTCTGGGTCAGCTGTGCGCTCCCGCTGCGCTCTGGGTCCACGGTGAACTCCTCGGCTGGGCTCGGGCAGTCTGCCTCACGTCCTTCTGCCGGTGGTGAGGTGGTGGTTTGTCTGGTGGCAGCGAACAAAAACCATAGACGGAGGACGAGGTGCTTTGTTAGGCCTCTAACAAAGTTGGCGCGCTCGTCCTCACAGATGTGCGATCAGTTGATTTTACAGTGATCTGCGTCGAGTCCAAAGGGATGAAAAGGGGAAAAACAAACAAACGAACAGCAGTTTGGGTGTTCGTCTCGCGAGTTGAAGACTGTGGCCTCGGTTAAGATGTAGAAAAAAGAAAAAGCGAACCAAACATTTGGTGTTTGCTCCCTTTTGGCGGCCAGGTCGTGGAGAAAGCCTGGAATAGCTCTCTACTGTAAGACTCTGGAATCAACTGGTCTCAGGCTGCATCGCATCCTTTATCGCCTGAGTGACGTCATCAGGGATCCCAGCGGGGTTTACCTGGCTGGCGCCAATGTCTGTGCAGAGTTTTGATTTGAACTGAAATTCACACCTAGGTGGGGAAAGCTGGGGGTTGTGGCACCTTTTTCTAACGGTCAGAAAAACTCTAGGTCAGGCTTTTAAAGTTCCATGTAGGCCTCTCCTTTGTTCTCAGGCCCACATGGAGTATAGATCCCAACAAAAATATATACCAAGCTTTGACCATCTCACAGAGCACTATTCAATCTATCACCTGGAAATGGAAAGTTTATGGCACAACTGCAAACCTACCAAGACACGACCGTCCATCTGAACACAGAGGCCAAAGAAGGAGAGCACTGATCAGAGATGCAGCCAAGAGGCCCATGGTGACTCTGGACAAACTGCAGAGATCCACAGCTCAGGTGGAGAATCTGTCCACAGGACAACTGTAAGTCTGCACTGCACAAATCTGGCCTTTATGGAGAGGAGAGGTGGCAAGAAGAAAGCCATTGTTAAAGAAAACCATAAGAAGTCCTGTTTGCAGTTTGCCAGAAGTCATGTGGGTGACACAGCAAACGTGGGAGAAGATGCACTGGTCAGATGAGACCAGAATTCAGCTTTTTGGCCTGAATGCAAAACACTATGGGCCAGATCCACAAAGAATGGATTACTCCTGCTAATAGAGCCATTATTTGCACAGAATTAGCTCACGCAATCTGCCCTGTTTTAGCGCCTTATCCTCAAAGGAAATTGCTCGAATCATATGCCGGCATTAACACGCCCACACAGTTTAGCAGCTGAGCGCAATTTACGCCTCTGATTGCACTAAGCCACGTGGCATATAGGTGGCTTTGTTCCAAGATCACAGTTGACACGACAATGGCAGAGTCAGACAGAGAAAGAAACAAAAACTTACAGACCTAGAGCTCAAAGTCCTCACTGACGAGGTGCAGAGACATACATATACACTCCAGTTTAAAAATCTCACTGCAACAGAGAGAAGTCGTATATGGGAATCTATATCCCACTGTCAGTGCAGTTGGTGTGTGCAAACGCTCTCCTCCAGAGTGCCAAAGAAGATGACATGACCTAGAGCGCAGAACCAAAGAAAAGACTTCATACAACCACAACCAAGCATCTGCAACTGGCGGGGGGCCACCCCGGGAACAACCTCTAACAGATCTTGAGGAAATAGTTCAGCAGACCCTCCAGCCTGAGCTAATTGTTGGCCTGGAGGGAATAGACATGGGCGAGTGTGTTTTACTAGAATATCAAGGTATGTATTTTAAAAATGCCCATTTCTGTGTGCAGCATGTGTCATATGTTTAACTTGGGTTAGTCTGTTAAAAAAAATATATAGGCTAACATAAAATAATATTCCACCCTTGTTTAGACGATCAGATGCCTGGCCCATCCGACTTGAACACACTGGTCACTCATCTGGAGGATACCACCACACCCCACCACACACCTCCCACCTCGGCGCCCGGCCAAAATCCGGTTGAAATTCCACCCCCATCTTTCCCTGCAAACTTCGAGGAGATTGACCGTCTCCTTTACACTGAGCAGCAAAAACAAACAACGGCACAAGAACAATACGCAGTAACACTGAAGGGCATTGAATTTGAACAGCGAGGCACAAGACGCGAACTTGCAGCTATAGCGAGTGGTTCATGTCAGCTGGTAAGTGCTCTAGCAGGTCTAAACCAAAACATTTTGGGCTTGAGAGCACAAATGCAGGCGAGTCATGGAGAGATGATGGGGACCATGAGTAGGATTGCTGCTGCCCTTGAGGCCAGAAATCCTTCTGTTGCAAGGGGGGGGGGGGGGGGGGCAGCCTGAGCCACCTGCCACAGGATGGCAATTAAGAGGCAGGAAAGAAAAAAAAAAAAATTTATAATGACCTTATTTGACATTCACTTTTTGTTCTTGTTTTCAGACTCATGTGTTTCCAGAAGTGCTTAAGGCTTTAGATGTTGATTTACTGTGTGTGAATGGAAAGACTCCTCCTGATGATCAACAGTGTATAAATGGGTTAAGGTCGACTTGTAGTATACAGTCAATTTTTTTCATGACACAACTGTGATTGCATCTTAACAAAATAAACAAATTGGTGCAGAGCTGTCTATGGTCCTGAATCTTTTGTACTGACCTATTTACATTAGAGCAGAGCTGTATGTTTTCCTGTCTTTAGGTCAACATAAAGCCCTCTGTGACCTATCACTGAGGCCGCTGAATTACTAGTCAGGGTGAGAAGTTGAGTTGCATTTATTTCTTGGGTTTGTTTGGGTATTACTGATTTATCCCCTTATTTAGTGAAGCGTTCTGCATTCACTGGACGACTCTTACCTCCTGAAACACAGCCGCCAAGTGTATATATGTCAAAGTATTAATTGTGCCCCTTAAGAAAAAAAACTTCAAATTATTTATAATGAACACAAAGTGGTTCAAAGTGGTCAAAGGACCATATGTCCATAGGTGTCGCTTTTTTGTCTTTTTTTGTTGTTCATCCCATTTTTTTTTCTGCCTTTGTTATTGAAACAGCCAAAGTAAATGCAGAAAATACAGCTCAAATGACCAAAAAGTGGTCAAGGGGGCCATAGGGGTTTTTAACAGACTGTATTTAGACAAATTATTCATGTTTACTTAAAAATGGTGGAATGGTCGCAGAGACGAATACAGTAGGCTATATTACTGAAAGTCTGGTCACTTCTATTTAGCACCAAATCAAAGAAAGAATAACGTTGCACAACAGAAAACAGAGCACACTGCTCAAAATAATGTTTTAAAACAGAATACTTTATATCGCTGGAAATAATGTTAACTGAAAACACAGCATGTCGCTGGAAATATTATGCCTAACTAAAACAAATTACTGGAAATAATTCTGAATAATATGCTGTCATCGTTATCCTCGTGTTCCTCAACACGCAGCCCGACTCTCATGGCTATGTTGTGGAGGACCACTATGATCCGGCATACCTTTGGGGGCCTGTATAGCAGAGCTCCACCACTATGATCCAGGCATCTAAATCTGCTCTTCAAAATGTCGAAGATGTGCTCTGTCACACACCATGTCTGAATGTGTGCCCGGTTGTAGGCTGCTTCCCCATCATTGGCCGGATTGCGCACCAGAGTCATCAGCCATGGCTGAAGTTGGAAACCCTGTCACATATAGGCTAGGATTAGCACATATTTTCCCCCACATTAGTAATCAGTATTAGAGTACTGACGTTTTCTGAAAAATAAACAAATAAATAAATAAATAAATAAACAAAATTTCTTACCCAGTAGCCAGCAGTCGTCATCCATGTCCTGCACCATCCCGTGCACACTGCTGTTCCTAAATATATAGCTGCTGTGCACAGACCCAGGGAATTTGGCGACCACATGCGTGATGATGTTATTAGCGTCGCACACTACCTGGACATTAATAGAATGGGTATGCTTCCTGTTTCGGAACATATTTTCGGTGTCTGATGGTGGAACAACAAGAACGTGTGTGCAATCAATTGCACCCACAATATTTGGGAAACCGGCAATATGGAAGAATGCAAGTTTTCTCACGCCAATGTCACATCGGTTTTGGGGAAACCTAATATAGCTGCCCACTCTTCTCACAATGGCAGGTACAACCTCCCACATGGCCCTGCTGATGGATGACTGTCAGAGCCCTGAGATGCCTGCAATGGGGTTCTGGAAAGAGCCAGATGCAAGAACCTGTAATGTAGACACTAATTTGACAATGCCAGGTAAAGCATGGGATCTCTGGGTGGCAGGCTCAATGTCACCTTTGATGTCATCTAGTTGCACAAGAATCATGCGGTATCTGCAAATGATTTCATTGTCACTTAAATCAAAAAGTGATAGGAGTGATACTCTCCTCCTATAAATCCTTTCCTGCCGCGGTGCCTTTGCCTGGCTACAATCACTGCTGCCATCATTACTGGAGAGTCCTGGCATGACAGTCCTTGTATAGGCTATGCTCCACAGTTACCACCAACTGAGTGCAATTTGCAATCATTTTGTGCGAGGGAGAGAGAAAGAGAAGTTGCGTGGATTAAATACACGGGTCTCACTGGCGTTAAATAGCACTGCTTTACTGCCTGTGGCAATTAGCGTTGGTCTTTGTGGTTAAGGTGTTATTTGCCATGAGGCTTATTTGCATAGGAAGGGGGCAATTTTGCACTGAATTTATGAATATTCCCTAATTTACATGCATGCAAATTGCACCGCGCAGCTAGGAGTGTCAGTGCAGTCTATGTTCAGTTTGAGTGCATTTCATCCTTTGCGTATTCTTTGTGGATTGCACGCTATTTTTTTCTCTCATTTCCACAGGTTTAGTGGTCGTAAAAGCAGTGCAATCCTTGTGAGGATTTGGCCCTAAGTTCAGCGGAAACTAACACTGCACATCACTCTGAACACACCATCCCCACTGTCAAATATGTGGCGGCAGCATCATGCTCTGGGGTAGCTTCTCTTCAGCAGGGACAGGGAAAATGGTCAGAGTTGAAGAGGGGATGGATGGAGCCAAACACAGGGCAATCTTGTGGGAAAACCTGTTGGAGTTGCTGTGATACTATGTTTGATTTTATGGACATTAATTATAAAAATGAATATTCATATTTTCTTATAGTTTCTCATAGAATTAGAATTAGAATCGGGGCACCACCGAGCTTTGACCTCGGTAAAGAGTAAAATGATCTACTAACAGATCCATTATTGTTTATTCGCCTTTATCACGTTCGTGAGAGCTAACATTTAAAGTGAATCAATCTTATAAACCTGAGTGAAAGTTTTCTTTACAGGGATGTCAAACCTTCCAAACAAACCCCAACAGACAGAACTTTAAATTTAGGGAGAATTTATTGACAGGATAAATGATAAATGATAAAACACAGTTTATGAGAAATGAGTGACGTATTAAATGAATATACAGGACATGAATTGAGAAAGAGATTAACTGAGGAGCATTTAAAATCTTGTTTGGTCACACTAGTATATATGGACGTATATGTATGTATATAAACTGGTTATATTGAGTGATAAAGAGGTAGTTTGCACGATGGGTAACGAACGGTTTGGATGAAAAGGGAGATTAATTGATTGAATGATCGAGGTACACCACCCGTCTGAAAGAGAGCGTCCAGGCGAGCTCTTACTTTGAGGCAGCGGGGATCTCTCGTGAGTCCGAAGTCACCAGGAAAGGAATGGCTTGATTCAGCGGCCTCGTGAAGGAGGCGATGGTTCTCCTGGTGCTCCTGTGGATCTCAGCAAAGGCTCTGCGATGGGGTTGGAGATACAGCTTCTCGGGCTCTCTGGGTCCTCTCAGATGGAGACGTAGCGGTGCAGGGGGTCTCGACTCGTTCAGGAAAAAGTTCTTGAATTAACTCAGAAACAGCTTCGTAGCCAGACGACGCCAATTCCGAAGTTAGAAAAACACTTAAGTGGTTGCGGATAATATATAAAAAAAAATCTTTGGATTACTTGTCAATCAAAAAGAAATATTCAGGGCAGCGTTAACTTTAAAAGACTAAGACATGGGATAAAAGAAAAGGGCGTGTCGACAACCGAGACAGAAGGGACACTGACGAGGAGACGTCTTGAAGAAAAAGTAAAAAGAAAAGCGGAAGAAGAGACGAACTGAAACTTTGTCTCCAATTTTAAACTCATTGAAGTGGGCGTGCCTTACCGCGCCTTGGGAAGGTCCGTGTAATACTTTAACAAAACTTACATAAACTTAAGTTGTATAATGTGAATCACTCAATATAACTGACATAAAGAAAAAGGTAAAAAAGGTAATATGGTTAAAAATATCAAGAATTAAAACATTAACTGTTAGATGTACTGACACACAGATAACTAGCCATATATTTCACTATACTAAAATTCCTTGGCTTTTCTGATTTAAATGAGTTGGATTGTTAAGCCTAGAGTACAAAGATTCTATTCTATAGAAAAACAATATACCACACAGATCGATACACAGGCGTCGTGTGTATGTGTCCGCAATGATTGTCTTTGTCAGTCCTTCCACAAGATGGCACTGTTGGTCCATGAGCGTTTCCATGCCAAAAAGATAGAGTGAGGAAATTCTCTCATTTCGGCAATTTTGGTGACAGAATCACAGGAGTTGTATCTACAGAATACACATCTCATAAAACAACAGATTATAACATTGCTAGAAATGTACAGTGTATTGAAAGTTTGTGGTAAGTTACTTCCATACTGTGGCAGAGGAGTGTCTCTGTAGCTGTAAATGTCCTGGGGTTATAAACAGGTTAAAAGGTCAACCTGGCAGAGTGGTCTGAGTGGATTAGCAGAAAGGGGGGCTTCCTCCTTTCAGCCGAAATAGGTGATCACTGTTAAATATCATGGTTCCAACAAAGGAAGACAGTCTTTTATGGTCATTTCTCAGAGTGAACTGTTTAATGGTCCTTCCAGGGAATGGGTTTTGTCACTGTTTATAGTTCGTACCATCCTGTGTCTGGCCCAAATTGGATAGTTGGGGGTGGGGGTCTGTAACCAATCCTCACAGCGAGGTGAGGGGGTCAAATGGTCAGAGAGTGAACAAGAGTCTATCCTTGCTATAAAGTTTTTTCACAACAGAGTCTACTAAAGACTTGAGACTTGGGCAGACGTTCACCTTCCAGCAGGACAACAACCCTAAACATAAAGCCAGAGCTACAATGGATTGGTCTGAAACACAACATATTCATGTGTTAGAGTGACCCAGCAAAGTCCAGACCTAAATCCAACTGAGAATCTGTGGCAAGATCTGAAAAATGCTTTCCTTCAACTGTATGAATAATCTGTCTCCTCTTTACCATGTCATTTTTATATCACTGTCTATTAATACTCATGTCAGCCTATATGAGCCTGTGCACACACTTCAATGTACTTTTCCCATTCTTAGCATATTGCTTTGGTGCTGTACATGTAGGTCTCCATTTTAACATGTTATATTGAATGGTCAAGCAGTGGCACCTGATGTGAGTAGTTGCCCCTCCTCTTGTAAGATACATGCACTTTAAGATATGACTACTTCTCAAACATATGCTAAGTATTATCTTCCTCTCCTCTTTTAGTATTTTTGTACCTTTTTTATTTACTTATATATTATGACTACTGATTTACTGTGATCATTTCTAATTTTTTTAATTGTCTAATTTAATTCTGTGCAATTTTCTTCTCTTGTTTTTGTCAGGTGTCTAGATGTAGGGTGGTGTGTGTGTGTGTGGGTGTGTGTGGGTGTGTGCGTGTGTGTGTGGGTGTGTGTGTGTGTGTGTTGGGGGGGGGGGGGGGGGGGGGGGGGGGGGGGGGGGTTAAAGTTCGGAAAAAAAACTGCTGTTCACAAATGCTCTCCATCTAACCTGACTGAGCTTGTGCTGTTCTGTTTGGGGCCTCCCAACACTGAGATGAGGACAACACAGCCTGCTGTAGCTTTAAGACTGGACGTGCTGTGTGTTCAGAAATGGTCTTCTTCATACCTCGGTTGTAACGAGTGGTTATTTCAGTTCCTGTTGCTTTTCTATCATCTCCAGCCACTCTGGCCTTTCTCCTCTGACCTCTGACCTCTGACATCCACATTTTGGCCCAGACAACTGCTGCTCACTGGATATTTGCTCTTTATATAATCCACCACCATCTAGAGAGGATAAGAAAAAAAAAAATAAATAAATAAAAGTCCTTGCTCAGAGTCCTAGTGGCTGGAATTTGGCTGAGAGGGAAAATTGTAGTGGCTGCATCTGTTCATGTTTGTACCAAACTACTCACTCTGAGCAGCTCCATGAAGTTAGAGGAAGGAGAAGAGACACCAAAGACAATATTTTACAATTATTTGTCTTTCCAAACACCATGATGAAGAATACAGAACTCTTTATTCTGTATTATTCTGTATAGAGTAAATATACAGAACGCTTTGCATTAACAGAAAGGACGAATGCAAAAGCTGCAACACAAATGCAAGAAGGTGATGCATCTCCACGTTAAAGCCTCAGACTCTGCAGGAAACCACAGCCCAGCTGTCAATCACCACCAGGGTCTTATCAGTGTGCAGCAGTGGCTGATGGGAGTTGTGAGCAGCAGGCTCCGTCTGATCAGACAGCTCGTCCTGATTCGTCCTCACTTCTCCTCGGGTTCATCAGAGGAAACTCAACATGCTTCTCATGGTGGCTCTGTGCTGCGTGTGCTCAGGTGGGTGTTTTCAGCCAATCAGAGCCCAGTCAGTGAAGCAGCCCCGTCTCAGTGACATGACTGTAGTATGTTATTAAACTGAGGTGTTATGATGGGACCTCATCAACAGGTTTGGTGTTTACAGGTGATGTTTCACTGACCTCCATCTGTCTGTCTGTCCACAGCCCTGGTTACCACGGCAGCAGAGCTCCAACAGGACAGTTTGTCTCTGACCAGGAGAACCGGAGAGAAAGTCTCCTTCACCTGTGGAGGCACTAACCAGTGTGCTTATGGTTACTTGTTCTGGTTACAGAAAAAAGACGCAGACACATTCAGAGTGATTTTGTGGTTTGATTTAGTCAAAGGTAAAATATTCAAAGGTTTGTATCAACATCCTCAGAGACACGATTTCTCAGCTGTAAAGACACAGAACAGCTGTGAGCTTCAGATTCAGACGGTGAAACCCTCTCACTCAGCCACATATTACTGCTTCTGTTCGATACGGGGCTCAGCACAGTGAGAGATGATGTGAGGAGGTTCAACAAAAACCTTCAGATGAACAGGTGTTAAAGTAGAGCAGTGAGGCTCAGAGCAGAGAGAGGAAATTAACCTCACTAAACATAATTATGATCCTGTTAATATTTGTTTAGAGAAAGAGTCTTGGCTTGAATCAAATACAGATAATGTAAAATTTACATATTTGAAACAACAATAGAGAAAAGACAAAAAGAAGACAGTCAGCCACTAAGCAAGTGAACAAGATCAGTTATCTAAACTAGAAGTGTGTCTAAAGGACATTAGGACCTGGATGACCAGAAATTTTCTTCCTCTAAACTCAAACAGACAGAGATCATTGTGCTGGGCTCCCGACACCTTAGAGAAACCTTTTCTAATGATTTAACTGCCCTAGATGGCATTAGCCTGGCACCAAGCACAACTGTTAGAAATCTTGGGCTCTATTTGATCAGGATTTATCCTTCAACTCTCACATAAAGCAAATTTCAAGAACAGCCTTTTTTGTCCCTGTATCATTCAATCAATCAATCAATCAAGCTTTATTTGTAAGGCACTTTTCATACTTAAAAGCAACACAATGTGCCTCACAGAGGCTAAAAACAACATAAAAACAACAATCCGGTCCATCCCACCCCCAAAGAATACAGAGACATATCGAGACACACATTCACAGACATCAGCATACACACACCTGCGCCCACACACACACACACACACACACACACATACACACAGACATTCACACGAGCTATCGTAAAAGAGAGACATGGCTGGGCACCGAGGTCTGAGGTAAGGGATAAGCCACCTTTGGGGACCATCAACGCTGAGGAGGGCTCCCTGCCCACGAGGAGCGTAGCCGGAGACTTCCCCACCCCGCGCAGACACGAGGCCCCACACCACAGTGCAGGGGCCTCCAGCCACGCAGGTGGAGCCATCCACCGGCAGCGGCCCCAGGAGTGGACCAGGAGCAGCTCCTAGCGTGGAGAGCCCCCATGAGGAAACACTGGAGCTAAAAACCATCAGAATAAAACAGTCATAAAAATATAAGAAAAGGGGGACATAAAAAAGAGAGATAAAATAACATAAAATGGACAACTAAAATAAGGTAAAAAATTAAGAATTAGATATGATAAGAAGGATAACTAAAAGAATAAAAAATTATACAATAAATAAGTTATGAAGTAGAATAAGAATAAATATTGAAGGAATAAATAAGTCAATTAAATCAATTAAAAGCTTGAGTAAAAAGGTGGGTTTTGAGCCTCTTTTTAAAAGGATCAACAGACTCTGCAGCCCTGAGATTCTCCGGCAGGCTGTTCCACAATCGGGGACCATAATAACTAAAAGCCGCCTCCCCGTGTGTCTTAGATCTAACTTTTGGTATGGTTAAAAGGCCGGTGCCAGAGGACCTCAGGGTCCGCGAGGGCTGATAGGGTAAAAACAGGTCAGATAAATAGTACGCCCGAGGCAGTTAAGACATTTATAAACTAATAAAAGAACCTTAAAATTGATCCTGAAGCGCACGGGGAGCCAATGCATCGATTTTAAAACTGGAGTTATATGCTCCCGCCCTCTGGTCCTCGTCAGCACTCGTGCAGATGACTTTTGTAATAATTGGAGATTGGATATGTTCTTTTTGGGAAGACCAGAGAGCAGGGCATTACAATAATCTAAACGAGAAGAGATAAAAGCATGCTTTAACGCCTCCGTGCTGGCCTGAGAGAGAAACGGGCGGACTCTGGCTATATTCTTGAGATGGGAAAAACCAATCTTAGTAATATTCTTGATGTGTGGAATAAAAGAAAGCTCAGAGTCAAAAATCACGCCCAAATTTTTTACAGAATTTGTTGGTTTAAGGTCTTGGAGTTTTGGTAAAAGTTTCTCTCTCTGGCCTTCAGGGCCAATGACTAAGACCTCTGTTTTGTCCTGGTTGAGCTGTAGGAAATTCACTGCCATCCATGACTTTATATCTAAAATGCAGTTAAAAAGTGCATCAATAGGCCCTGTGTCATCAGGAGACACGGCGATGTACAGTTGGTATCAGCCGCATAACTATGGAAGCTGATGCCTTGCCTCCTGATGACATCCCCCAGGGGAAGCATGTAAAGATTAAAAAGAGTTGGACCTAAAATTGACCCCTGGGGGACCCCACACTTTATCTCATGGGTTCCTGAGGAACATGTATCCAAACTTACAAAGACGTTTCGATCAGTCAGGTAAGAGTTGAACCATTTCAAAACAGTATCAGATAAGCCAACCAGGTGCCTCAGTCTATTTGATAAAATGTGATGGTCTACTGTATCAAAGGCAGCGGTCAGATCCAGCAGCACCAAGACTGTGAGTTTATGGTTATCTAAATCGCACCTGATATCATTTAAAATCTTTAAAAGGGCTGTCTCTGTACTGTGGTTCATCCTAAAACCAGACTGATGCTTCTCTAAAATGTTGTTCTGAATTAAAAAATAATTTACTTGGTTAAAAACAAGTTTTTCTAAAACTTTACTTAAAAATGGTAAGTTGGATACAGGCCGGTAGTTGTTTAAGACACTGGGGTCTAAATTGCTCTTCTTCAGAAGGGGCTTCACCACCGCCGTTTTAAAGGAAGTAGGAAAGACACCTGTCTGAAGAGAGCAATTTACAATGTACAGCAACTGTTCCTCAAAGAAGCCGTAAAATGTTTTAAGAAATGGTGTGGGAATTGGGTCTAAAAGGCAGGTTGTGGGCTTTTCCTGGGAGAAAACTCAACCAAGCGTCCTTGCATCAACCAAGGCAAAACTCTCCAGTGTTTCCTCAGGTAAAATCAACAACCTAGGTGAGTCGACAGTTAAAATCTGTTGGGGTAAAAGATTCAACCTGATGTCATTGATTTTACTCCTGAAGTGGTCTGCAAAGTCCTCACATACGGTGTCATTTGGAATGGAGGATCTGTTAAAATTTTTATTAGTTAAAAGGTCAATTGTAGAGAAGAGGAATTTGGGGTTGTTTTTATGGTTGGTAATTAAATTTTGAAAATGGGATATTCTTGCCTGTTTGACTGCATTATTATATGATTTGAGGTGTTCACGGAAGTTTTCATAATGCACCGTTAACTTGGATTTTCTCCACCTTCTCTCAGCACTCCTGCAGCTTCTTTTCAGCTCCCTGATCTCTCCAGTTCTCCATGGTGGTGTAGGTCTTGTTTTAATTTTTTTGGTTGAAAGTGGAGCAACTGAGTCCAGTGTTGACATAATTTTGTTGTTAAAATTGTCGACAGTAACATCACAAGGAGCTGGTAAAATATCTGCAGGAGTGCTCTCTAAAATCTGAATAAAATTTGCCGCCACTTCAGGAGTTAGGTAGCGTCTCCTCACCGTTCTCACAGGGGCCTCCTGCTGGTTAAACTGGCGATGTTAAAAAACACACAAAAATGGTCTGACACGGCCAGATCCACTACAGAGGGCGCACCCACGGACAGGCCATAGGTGATGACTAGGTCGAGGGTGCGCCCCCTGGCGTGGGTCTGTTGCATGACGTGTTGTTTAAAATCAAGGCAGTGTAAAATGTTAAAAAAATCTCTGGACATTGGGTCTGTGGCAATGTCCAAGTGCAAGTTAAAATTGCCATGAAAAGACATGGCGATTTTAACTTATTATCCAATATGTCAACAGCTTTAATTAATAACACAAGAAATTTAGGACTCAATGATGCTTGGAAAATACATCACCCAGATGAGGGGGTCTTGTCCTTTTATTCACATGCACATAATTCATATTCAAGATCATGAACTCATCTCAGAAAAAGAATTTGGAAATTTGACATCAAGTCCTGATCTATGGAGATTTAATATTTTGTTGCTTTCAAAGGAGGAATTTAATACTTATATGAATGCTCATTTAGTAACCTTTTTGATCGGCATCAAAATTATTTAGGATTTCCATTCATATTCTGGGACACATTAAAAGCCTGCATTAGAGGGCGTGTGATGTCCTTTAGTGGAAAAAAACAACAACAAAGCATGAGTTGAAAGGTATTGAGCACGATATCATTACACTGAAGAAGCAATATTGTTTACGTAAGGATCTTAAAATTTGAATGCAGATAAATGAAGTTAAGTTGAAATATAATTCTATTAATACACATGTATCTGTGAAGTGGCATTTATTACATCTAAATTATCTTATGTGGAACAAGGTGAAGTGGCAGGCTGGGAGCATTAAGAAGGAATCAGAAGACAGAACAATTCTTAAAGTTAAAAAACAAGACAGAGGTATTATTATGATCCTCTTCAAATTAATGATGCATTTAAATCATACTATAGTGAACTGTATACATCCACTTCCCAGTATGAGCCATACATAAGCAAATCTTTATTTTATTTTATTTTATTTATTTATTTAATAGGGACAGTGCACATTAATGAACATCTATTCGGAAAACAATAGATGTAAATATGCCAGATTATAGCATAAATGCTAATTTACATCTGCAGTCCCTAGGCAGGTAACACAAAAACATGATGCCAAAGACACCACACACACACACACACACACACAAAAGCAGGACATAAAACAGGACAACAGATAATAATAAGAGCACATCACAAGACAGTCCATTTCTGAGACCCTAGAAGTTGGTTTGCTTTCAGCCATTGCTTGACATGTGTTTTGAAAGTTTGTGATGTGGGGCACTCCCTTATGGCGAGTGGGAGACTGTTCCAGATCTGACTGGCCTTTACAGAGAGGTAAAGGCAATAAAAACAACCCCAAATTCCTCTTCTCTACAATTGACCTTTTAACTAATAAAAATTTGAACAGATCCTCCATTCCAAATGACACCGTATGTGAGGACTTTGCAGACCACTTGTGAACATCATACAAACAGTTTTAGTCGTATTTAATAGAAGGCAATATTTATATAGCCATTAGTTTACAGGAACCATCGCTGAAGTAAGCACAGAGGCTGCTTCTTGAATGGTTTTTGCACTAGTAAAGATGACAGCATCATCGGCGTTCATTTGAAATTCAACTTTACGGTATGAGTTGGGCAGGTCATTAATATACATCGAGAATAGCAGAGGGCCAAGTATTGACCCCTGAGGTAAACCAACAGAGATATCTAGAAGAGGTGATTTGACACCGTCAACGCAGACACATTGTTTTCTGTATTCTAAGTAAGTTTTTATCTACTGAATTGCGTCCAGAGAGAAGTTAAAACAGCTTAATTTAGACAATAGAATTTTGTGATTAACAGTGTCAAATGCTTTTCTCAGATCGAGGAATACTGCACCAACACAAGCATGTGTGTCCAACACGTTTAATCTTTTCTATAATCAGACAGTTTGCAGACTCAGTGGAATGATTTCCACGGAAACCAAATTGCATTGGATGAAACAGGGAGTAGCCTTTATTTAAGTGTTCATTTATAATTTTTGCTACCCACCTCTCAGCAACTTTAGAAACCACAGGAAGAATACTGATTGGTCGATAATTGGCTATATTTGAACTGTTACCAGATTTAAAGACTGGGGAGACCATGGCTATTTTCCAGGACAATGGGACAACTTTTGTTTAAGTGATAGATTAACCATGTCAGTTATTGGTGAGAATAGGGATTGTTTACATAATTTTAGGACTCTCGTATCCAGCCCATGGACATCCTTGGCTTTAGAATTCTTTAGAGAGCCAATGATGTTAGCAGCTTCCACCTCTGCTATTTCTCATAGAGAAAACAGGCTGTGTAAGATTAATGGGTCTGGCAGTAAGAATAGGTGGTAGAAGCATTCCCGTTATCTCCCTAACAGAGTTAGAGAAAAAAGTGTTTGACTCATTAGCTAGAACAGTTGGATTAGATACCATTGCATTGTTTACTTTGAGCTCAATATTTTTCTCAGAGTCTTTAATGTCTTTGCCAATTAATTTATTAAGATTCTGCCAGATCTTTTTGGCGTTGCCCTTTGCTTCTGCGATAATATCCATGAAGAAATTTGCTTGAGCCTTTCGCAGATTTTGACATACTTTATTTCTTTAAGATGTGATTTTTTGTCTGTCTGTGGTAAGACCAGTTTTCAACAATACTTTAAGTTGTTTTTCTCGGTCCTTCATTATTTTTCTGCATTCATTATTTAACCAAGGTAATGACTTCCCCTTTTTGTGTTGGTTTCCCCTTCTTTGTTAGATAATGTCACTTTACTTACGTTGTCTGAAGAAGATAGACGTGCTTTAGAAAAAGATCTCCTCAGAACATCTGCAGACTGCAGTGGCTACTCTTAAAATGGCAACACTCCAGGCTTAGATGGTTTACCATTGAGTTTTATAGACATTTTGCTAAATATGTTACTTCCCTTTCTCTCCATGATCAATTCATTTTTAGGACAGAATATATTCTTCAGTCTATATAATTAGCTTCTAGTCCTTCATAAAAAGGAATAAGACCCTCTTCAATGCTCCTCTTACAGACCAATTTCAATCCTGAATGTTGATTATAAAATGATTGCCTAGGTCCTTGCATTACAGCTTTATCAAGTTCTGCATCGTCTTATTTATCCAGAACAAACTGGCTTTTTTAAGGGTCGTACATCAACTGACAATTTACGTAGATACTTTAATATTCTTCATTGTACTATCTCAATTCTCCAAATGTGTCTCTCTCTGTTGATGCAAAGAAAGAATTTGACAGGGTTGAACTGAAACTTATTTTTGCTGCTCTTAACAGATTCAATTTAGGATCAAAGTTTTGTCATTAGATACAGATTCTTTATAAATCACCTGTGGCTACTGTTACAGCTAATACCAGCTATTCTGAACCTGTCTTACTTTCAAGAGGCACGAGGCAGGGTTGCCCGCTGTCACCTGCACTGTTTGTCATCAGTATTGAGCCTTTAGCTGCTTTGATCAGATCCAGTGAAAAAATTCAAGGTGTAATTGTCATGAACAGCAGGCACAGAACACTCTAAAGCAGATGACCAGAGTCTGAGAGGCAGATTCAGGGTCTTTATTACAGTCCAGGGGCCTCATTTATAAAAAATTGCATGGGATCCACACTAAAAGTGTACATGCGCTCAAAAAAAATCTATTTATAAAACTGGCGTGCGCACACCTGCAACCACTTTTCCTTTTATAAATCACAGTCCACGTGGAAGATTGCGCAGGTGGATTCACCTCACATCCCGCCCTCTACACACCCACATGTTACCATGAATGGTCAATGCAAAGTACCTCATGAATGTTGTTGCATCGCCTGCCTGCAGTCTTTTCTACACTTCTATGTGTCAGGATGAGTGAGTCATGTGCTTACCCAGGCCAGCGTGCCACTAAATTTGTCAAAACCATGTTTGAGGTACAAATAATTTATCCATTGATTGTATGCCCTGTTATTTCGGTTCACATAGACAAATTCATTTTCACTCTGAGCTCTTAAAGCACCGTCAGTACAGTGTAGCAAGTACACAGGCTAGATTACAGCTTTGACAGATATTAGCATAAAGCTAGCATTTGGGACTAGGTCTACAGAAGACTGGTTCGACTCTTAGAGGTAGTGGTACAATAAAAACACAACAGACAGCACTTTAAATGCAGTTGGTACCATATATTAATATTAATGTGTGACAATACATACAGTGAAACCCCAATATTTACAGTCTGCAGAGTTCATTAATGAGGAAGTAAAGTGCACAACATTTCTGATGTATCAACAATATTCAAAATCAAACCAGTCCCAGTTGTAACATAAAATGGCAATAGTTCCACACACATGGTATTGATCCCTGCAAAAGCACAAAGAGTTCATAGAGGGTGAGATGCACAGAAACTGTCCAGCATGTGCGCTGCAAAGGTAGAGTCCAAGTTATTTAGTGTCCATGGGCTAGAAGTCTTAAAATGCGAGTGCGCGTGTGTGTGGGTGTAAAAGAAGGTGAGGGGGGAACAAGGCTGCCAGAGCCTCCTACCAGACCAGGAGAGGCTCTTAACTGGGATTTCTTGGCTCCAGGCCAGTGTCTAAACTCGCCATCGATTCGATTCTGCGTCCCTACAGGCACTCCGGCCTACATAATGTAAACAGGACCATATCTCAATAAACATTTCATCAACTAATTATATTCTATGTACACAATAATTAATAATTCAATGCTTCATCAGCAACAATAGAATAACCATTTTACGATAAAGTGCATTTGGTTTAAACACATTAATATCAATTCACCTCATAAATAATCATGACAAATCTTCTCAACTAGTGTCACTCATTTCTTAAACAACATGTCAATATTCACAAAATAGTTCCATTCATTTCATTAATCAAGTAAACATTCTATAATTATGCTGTAGTGGCACATTAATCTCATGATAAAGGTTATCATGAATTTAAAAGCCAACATTAGCATTTAAAAGCTAGGTGTGCCGTAGCCAGTCCAAATACATGCATTGACAAATCCTAAGGCTAATGCTAACGCTAACAACAACCAGGCAGACTCACCAATTCCAGAATATATCCAATGCACTATGCAATAGACTTGTAGCTCTCGAGACCGGTCTTTAGACCACTTTTTTGTGGTCTTGGTCTTGTCACAGTCTCGACAGTCTTTGGTCTTGGTCTTGTCTCAGTCTCGGGTCTCTCGGCCTCACAATGTCTCGGACTGGCCAAGCGGAAGGGATTTGTAACCTATAATATCCAGGCTGGCACAGTTTTCTCTGTGACTTATTATGCATTCTTACATGTGTGGTATGTGCCTTCACTTTAAGAAAAACAAGGTAAACAAAACTGTATGACCACCCCCTTCCCAATTGTACACTGTGTTTAGCCCGTAAACGCCGGCCTGCGGTTTTGTTTGAATAACCTCTCTGACTGTCACATTCTCCTCTGTCTGGTGCAGCTATGGTCCGCTCTGTGGAGTACAGGCCTGATATTTTCCATTTAAAGCGCTCTTACGCTCTTCCGTGTGCCGGTGAGCGTAAAGACGCAGACAGACGCGCATCGCAGGAACAGTGAGGGATCATCAGTCACTGTGTGTGATTTTATAATTATAACGGTGTCTTGATAGCTCATGTGCACGGCTCAAGTGAACACGAAGACTTAAAAATGACGAGTCAGCCTTTTGATGATTTAAAACTCAACATTCTTCATCAGTCCAGCTCTGAGCCGCTGTTTTCACTCACTCACTGTTTTCTAAATGATAAATTCATCCTGAAGTTTCCTGCATCACGTATTGTCCGTGATATAAGAACAATCTTTGAAGGATCATGCTCAGTTACACACTCATATGGCAACTTGACAGACTTTGTTATATTAATAATGAACATAAATTAACATAAAATAACCATTACATAATGGACTTCCTCCTTGGATTAAATACAGATTTTCACTCCGGTTACAACAGTCAATGAAGTCGATAACATTTGGGAAGCCGGACATTGCTCCAAATACCTTTTAATGTTGGCCTATCTGGGTGGTGGTTTGGTTGAGTGGTAAGCAGCCGGGCACTACCCTCGGACTTGCTTCTGCCGGCCCGGGTTCAAAACAAGCCTGTGGTCAGCTCACAAAGTGACCTCTCCTATTTTTTCTCGCCCCCTCTTCACAAGCCCATCCACTGTTTCTCTATCTCCTATCAACAAAGGCACAAAATGCCCCAAAAATAATCTTAAAAAAAATGTTGGCCTGTCCACCCACAGTGTGAGAAACCCTGAGGTATCAACTGGTCATGTTTATAATGCCATCTGACATGGCCGGCATTATTGTACTGAGGAATGACTGTGATATCCCAAAACTGAGGACAAAATTTAACTGTATTATTTCATACCTAAACTGGACTTTAGACAGAATATGTAATATTATTTATTGTTAATCATATCAAACACATACTGTCCAGCCTGACTGGTGTCAGGTTTCAGCACGGAGCGGTGAGACTCTGAAGAAGCAACGAAGCTCAGCCAAATCCCTCTTAGTGACCGTCAGATAATTGATAAATAATAATTAACAACAACAATAACAAATAAAACAAAATAACATTAAATCTGTATTTGTTCAGTCCTTTCTCCTGTTAAGGGGGCGTTTCTCAGTCACACAGGCACAGAGATGAGTGTCCACGTCCACTGCCTGAAACAGACTGAGGACAGATGACCTGTCTGACAGACCCCGACTGTACTAAAGCTGGGCTGTAAAGTAAAAAAAAAAAAAAAAAGCCAAAAAAACAGAAAAAAGCAAAAAAAAAAAGTCATAAAATGTTCTGCCCTATATGTTGTTTTTCATAAATTAGTTGAGAAGTGTTTTTTATTATTTACCTTCAGTTTTGTAAATACTGACTTTAGTGTGTGAAGTCTTATTCTAGGTTCACATTTATTACCTCCGCCAAGGAGGTTATGTTTTTGCTGGCGTTGGTTAGTTTGTCTGTTTGTCTGTTTGTGTTTAAGATAACTTGAAAAGTTATGGACAGATTTGGATGAAATTTTTAGGGAATGTGTGTAATGGGATAAGGAACAAATGATTATATTTTGGGACTGATCTGGATCACCATCCTGATCCAGGAATTTTTTAAAGGATTCTTTAACATTGTGAGATGGGACCATTTTAGGGATTCCTGCATATAGCTCCACAAAAAATCTACCTTGGCAGAGGTTTGCGCTCTCCGAGTGCTTTCCAGCTGGAGAATAAGAGCATCCAGTTCAGGTGAATGTTATGTTGTTGGTTGTAAAAATCTTGATATTTTTTTTTTTTTACATTTTTATTTTTCAGTCCCCCAGCCACCTTATTGTGGTCAGGGAGGTTTGCGTGCTGCAGCTAAAGCTATACTAGCAGGAGCTTAGTCTTCAGGCAGGACACCCAAGTTGGACAGGTCTGAAGGCAGAGGCCTGACAGTGCAATCCACCTCCAGGTTGGGGTTGGACCCATAGCTAACAACCCAATTCCAGGAAGAAAACACTGTTACTAAAGCACAGAATAAAGTTCTCAAGCATGATGTGCACGCACTATGCATGATGCCCCCTTCACATTTCTGACTGCCCCCTCATATGTGCCTGCCTAGAACCGGCCCTGACTATAACTATGGAATTAACGCTGGAGAGAGACATGAAAGTACAACAATGCAGCAACAAAACAAGAGGAGACATGAGGGTCAAATACACCAGCTAATTGGGGGTGATGAGACACAGCTGGGGAAGCACAATCAGGGAACAGGTGTGACAACACCAGACAGGAAGTAAAACATGAAGGAACAATGAGATAGGTGAATTTTCAAAATGAAATAGGAAACATGAAGACGAGACAGAAAACGAGAACTTAACTAAATTCAGGGCAGGATCATGACAGTAATAACTGCAAAGGAGGAGCATCTCATATCACTGTACAACGATGACATTTTGGTATATATTTATGTCCCTCTGAATTCAATACCAGTTGTGTTAACCCTTTTAAAAATTTGGGGGAGTTTTCAGATTATAAAGTCAATTGAGGGAAAACCCAGATAATGTCGATTTTTGATATCAGTCCACTGAAAAGTAAATTCGAGAGGAATTGGTCTAATAAATATATGAAATATTTAGGAATTTTAATCCCTAGACAATTGGAAGAAAGATTTGGTTGAACCACCTACCAATAATTAACCAAACATCAGAGGATTTGAGAAGAATAGGGCAATTACCCATCTCCCTTATGGAAAGAGTCAACACTGTTAAGATGTCAGTTTTGCCCAGGTTTTTATAAGTATTCAAAATCTTTCAATCATCTCACCACAATCATTTTTTTTAAAAAATACAGAGCGTGATCTCCTCTTTCATTTGGAATAACAAACCTCCTCAAGTTTGGTTCCAAGTTCTGCATTTGCCATATGAATCTAGTGGCCTGAAGCTTCACAACTTTTATAATTACTTTTTATCAGCTCAGCTTTCACAAACACCTCCCAACACCTCACACTCATGGAAAAGAATAGAATCTTTGGATGTTTATCCATTCAGCTTGGAGCACTTACAACATATTGATATCAATGCAGTGGTTGATGTAACTACAAATCCTTTTGTATTAAACAGCCCTTGTATTTAGAAACTGTCACATAAATAATAGGCTATATAAATACTCTCTCACCTCATGCCCCACTATGGAAAACCCAAGCATCTTATGTTGTAAAGATAGTGGCATGCACAGACTTTTTTAAGGGCTGGGGGCGAAAAGGAAAAAAAAGGGCACATACAGCGCATTCTCACCACTGAAGAGGGCACTAGGTTTCACGTGTTTTCAAGGGCACTTGAAACATGTTTATATGTTATACAAATGGCACATTATATAGCCCTAAAACAGACTAACTAGACAGACTACTCAAGTTAGTTTGTAGTTAATATCAGCCAGTGGCAGCTGGTGCCAAAAATTTTAAGGGGGGCGCAGCCTTGGAGGAAACAAACCAAAGAAGCACTCCACACTACATTAAAAAAATATTAAAGACAAAACACAATCACAATGCAACCTACTTTGAACAATCCAATATTTGAACAGAAAGTTTGCCCTGCTCTCCTTCTGGCCTGCAAATTTCTCAATGACCCTCTGATTGAAGTCCATCATCTCTGTCTCGTTTACATTTACAGCATGGCCAGTGCATTCATCCTGTCCTGGTTCATGGTGTGTCTCTAGAAAGTTTTGATTCTTTTTAAGGTTGAGAAGCACCTCAGCTTCTGCAGTGGTCATGGGTGTGGTGATGAGGATCTTTAGCAGAGTCACAGTCTCTGAAAATACCTCAAGATTATTTTTCATCAACAACTGGATAAGGTCCACAGCACCACAGCAGGCCTTGAACTCCTCCTTGCTGTAGATTCAGACTGAGCTCTGTCTTCAGCTTTAGTTGAGCACTGGGTCGGCCTTCAAGGTGCTGCTGAGAGAATCTTCAGGAAACATGGTGTGGTACTGTGTGAATCTGTCATGAAAAAATACATAGAAAAGCAAATTTTATTACCAAAAGTTAACATCAGTATTTACTGAAAAAAATCAATAAAACAGCCAAAGTTTAACCTGCTCCCAGAAAATAAAGCTGTAATTTATGTCATTTTCATCATTTATGAACATTTCTTGTGTCACCTGAACAGTGTCTTATCTTATACATGATGTCTCATGGCTCAAGATTGTAAACACAAACAGTATGTATGTACCACTAAACTGATGCTTTAAAACTAAAGGTAAAACTATGTGATACAGTTTTTGGTATAGATTAACTGTAAAAAGTATGAACAAAACAAAACAAAAAAAACACATAAGAAAAAATAAATCAGATACAAGCATGCAGCACAAAGGGCAGACGGCTCACAAGAGCAGACCGGTTCTCACAAATGAAAAGGAAGCTGTTAATGTATGAATGACATTTATACTTTTCAGCAAAACTACTTCAAATTTTAAAAAGTCAAAAAATAAACTTTACATTGCAAGAGTCTGTTTCCATCTGCTGAAGCTTTTGAACACTTTAACTTTGTACCGTTATGTGCAGTATTCAGTCAGCAAAAACACCAACAGAATGTATAATTTCTGTGTCCAAATCCAAAAATCCATTTTATTATAGCAAGTAAACATATGGTATACAATTATATAGACTGTGGCTGAGAGGAGGATCAAGGACAAAATCATGTCGATCCTGGACAAGCCCTCTCACCCTCTCCACAACGAGCTGTGGGACATGGGAAGCTCCTTCAGCCAACGCATCATCCCCCCCAGAAGCAGAACTGAGCGCCTCAGGCGCTCCTTTGTGCCCACCGCCATCAGACTTTACAACAGCAGCGGAGGCCACAGTCTGTCACTGCACTGACCGACCCCCCCGAAACAGCAATGGATGTACTCAAGCAATATGACACTGGACTGCACTTTGATAGATCTATAGTAATCCTCCATATGCTCCAAACCACCTCTATCCATACTGTACTGTTACTGACTCATATCCCTGATCATGGTTCATTACTCTAGGTAAATAATTTGCACTGTTACTGTGTGGTCAATAAGTGCTGCTACATTTCACATTGTCACTTTAATATCACTGTCACTTTATTTTTATCTTTACTGCACTGCACAGGAGGCTCAGATGTTTTGTACTGTGTTAAATTATTATTTTAGTATGTTAGTTAATTTGATAATTGAACGCCACTTACTCTGTTAATTTAGTGCTTAGTATGTTAGTTAATTTTGATAATTGTAAATATCTTCTATTCCTTGATCTATGTCTTATGCATGCTACTATCCCTGTACTTGCCCTGTACTGCTGCAATACCAGAATTTCCCCTTTGGGGATCAATAAAGGACTATCTTATCTTATCTTATCTTATATAAAATAACAAAATATAGTATATATTTATATTGGTATTTATTTTTTTATAACACATGTTTCATTGCCAAAAAAACTACAACATTTAGAGACAAGATTTTTGTTGGTCTGTTTTCATTGATTTTATTCTGTGCACAATGGTACAAGCTGGAAAGGCACAAGGTAAGTGTCTTAAAAAATAATAAAAAAAATAATTTCTGTAATGGACACGCTTTTACACAATGTAAAAGTAATATTTAATGAGCAGTGCAATAAACCTCTGCAATAATCTGCATGCACTTGTGTATAATATTAATATTACAATTTCTCCTATCTTTAATATGCTTTATTGAACTTCAGACTTTTTGTGTATCTGTTTTTAACTCTTCAATTGTGTGCATTGTTCCTGTTTTGCCATAATTTTTAAAATATATATTTTTCATAGGTCCCTTTATATAATATTTTCATCAAAATAATGCATTAATCTTGTCAATTAAATTTAAAATGAACTTCTGGTGGGGTAAAAACAAACTTACCCACCCATTAAATGCACCAATTCCTCCTAAAAGTATGTTGTTTTTGTAAAAATATGCAAGAATTACAAACTATATAGATTTTTTAGAACTTAAGTCTGCAAAAGGATAATGTTCTACTGAACAAAGCATTTATATCCTCTTGGCAAACTCATTTTGTGGCTCCTGATCTATACTTTAGTGCCATGTGTGACATGAAATGGAAAACTTTGCCCCTGAATTATGTTATGTCTACTAGGAAAGACACATCCTAATCTAATCTTCAGTGCAGCCTCTTACTGATTTTCTTCTCCAATGCAATCTCATCTCTTTTGTGATCCTCTGATGGTTCTCTGGACCGAGTACCTGACGCATCCTCGGTGTATGGGAACATCGGTGGGACGCGTGAGGATATGTGAGATACTTGCGCATGCGTAAATCATATCTGCTGTGGTGACGTGTGGATATGATTGACAGCGCTCGTTGTCCAGTCACATGAGGAAAAGAAACACCAGAACAATACTGATTCGCTGCCAGTCCAAGTGGGAGTGTGTGGGGCGCACCTGCTAGCACCCTGCAGGCAAAGTTGCAGGGCGCTAGCAGGTGCAATCCCAAAGAAGCCTCAGTTCACATGCTGAGCAAAAGTTTAAGGACTTGCATAGACACCCATTAGGCCAGCGCCCCACCGTACGTGAACTATGTATTCACAACACAGTTCTTAAATAAAAACATTGT
Organism: Cetoscarus ocellatus; assembly: GCA_037902135.1. Lineage (NCBI taxonomy): Eukaryota > Metazoa > Chordata > Actinopteri > Labriformes > Labridae > Cetoscarus > Cetoscarus ocellatus. Next base: position 105,532 of record JBAMNC010001292.1, read on the forward strand.
GAAACCCCTTTTATTGATGGTGACAGGTGCTGCTGACAGACTATTACTATGTGGTAAAAATAAATGTTTTTATCCGTTATTTTTTTTAATTTAATGACAAATTATGTTGTGTTTAAGTAGACTTTCTCTGTTGAATTTTGGAGGGGGCAGCGCCCCAGCGCCCCCTATTGACAAACCGCCACTGATATCAGCATCCACAAGAACTATGTGGATTTAATAATGGACTATGAAGAACACACAGAAATAAATCCTAAGTGGTCAGTGGGTCATACCCAAAACATTTTTTCTTAATTAGATGCCATTTCCTGTATTCCAGTACATTCAGTCATGAAAACAGGTCAGGAGTGAAAAAAGGTGAGATGGATATGACCCCTATAGGGAGGTCCGGGGGCATCAAATTGAGTCAATTTCTGATAAAACTGCAGATATTGCCACATCCACGCTGACCACTTCAGAAGCTGCCATTGTTTTCAAACATGAAGTCACTTCCGCTGACGTCATGTCTTCAGCTCCCACCTCTTTCCCCCTGATTGGGCTGTTAAGGATTGAGCCGGTGAAGTCGTAGGATAACGGAGGTTAGCAAGACGGTCCTGCAGGATTTCATACAATGAATCAGGCAGGTCCATCTGCTCTGCAAGGTATCAACAGTCCAGTGGTGGAATGAACTCTTAAGCTACCTCATCATGAATAGAATTTACTACAAAAGCAAAGGCAGAGCCTCAGACTTTATAAAAATACAGCATCCTCATATGAATTTTGATTTTAAAACAATTTACACCAATCCATTATCAAGGAGCTATGATAGCAGTGGGGTCTGACTGCATTCCCTGTGTTGTTTTGTTCGTGTGTAATTTTGTGATTTTGTGTGATGTGTTTTCTCTGTTTTATTTTATTTTATTATTGCATCTGTTTTTGTGGGATGTGAATCATGAGGTATGACATTTATGCGTGTGTATTCCCTATATTTCTGTTTGTAAAAAAAAAAATCAAATAATAAAAAAAGAATCTTCTTCTCACCTACAAAGCTCTCAGTGGACAGGCACCAGTTTACCTCAAAGAGCTTGTAGTGCCGTACAACCCCTCTAGAACATTACGCTCCCAAAATGCTGGCCTGCTCGTGGTACCATCAGTCTCTAGAAGTAGTCTGGGAGGTAGAGCCTTCAGTTATCAGGCTCCTCTTCTCTAGAACCATTTACCGACCATGGTTAAGGAGCCAGACCCCCTCTCTACCTTTAAGGTTGGACTTCAAACTCAGGCCTGGACCAGCTCATAGCTCATAGTTAAGATGGAATAGGCTGCAGGGGGGATTTTGCACACTGAGCTCCTCTCTCTCTCCTTCTGTCTCTCTAACTCTCTCTGTCCTCTCTCCATATTACACTGTAGGCCTTCACCCCTCTTTGTTTGCTCCTGGACTCGTCTCTGGTTCTTGTCTTGTAGGCCGCCTGGGATCCTTGGTGTAGACCGCCTGCTGTAGACTTATGAATCTTCAATAACTACAGTTACAGTTATGTGTCCTTTCCTTTAGCCCCATTCCATTATCATTACAGTCCCTGATATTAACTTCAGAGAGATCAACACAATTAAATCCACGGTAGTTCCTGCTAACAACACATATATATTAGTGTGACCTTGACAAACAATTATAGATGACCTGCTGCTGTCGACCTGCTCCATGTGGTCTATCCTGCATCAACCATCAACAGAAACGACATCATTTAACATGAATTCATACTTTTAGACCAGTTAAACCCCTTTTAATGGCAGTTCAGCCAGATGCTGCTATTTTAATCAACAACAGTCCTCTCCAAATTATATTCATTAAGATTTTAATTTTGAAATTAGATTAATCTCTCTCTCCATGGATGTTATTGATTATACATCCATAGCGACTATCTTTACAACCATATAGACATGAGGATCCTCTTAAGATTCCACATCTCAAAGGCCTTATCTGAAATAAATTTATATTCAATAAAGACAGATATGGTGCAATACAAAAAAGGTTGAATGATTGACTGATACAAATGTCAGTAATTTTACAGCTTAACATTCATGTTTATGGTCTCATATCTGTGTAAATAAAGTGATATTTTGTTATCTTTATTGCTCTGTAAATGTAACAGAATTAATTCAAAAAGTGAGTGAGAAAACAGATTTTTTTTTTTCTGACAGAGATGAAAATATACAAAAAAATGATGTGAGTTAATCCTCAGGAGCCCAAGTATATCTGTATGAGTCTTCATGTTACTTCATCAGCTCTCTGCTGTAGGTTCAACCTAAACTTAAAACTGGAGCATCAGACCCAAACATTAATACTTTAATGATCCACAGAAGGGCGTGTATGTTGATGAGGATCAGAGAGACCTGTTTCATCTGATTTCTGTTTATGGGAGAGGGGTCTGGCTGCAGACCTGCACTGTCAGGACCCGCTCCACTGAGAGGACCCAAAGCAACGTTTTTTCTCACGCAGTGCTGTGAGGGGCTTTTAGCCGAGCACAATTAAATGGGGCGCAATGTAGTTAATCCGAGTGGAGTTGCCGTAGTGTGACGTTATCGGCAGAAGCAGGGCCCAGAGTCGATCTGGCAGCCTGAGCACACCTGGTACCTACACTGCCCCTCCCTAAATGCAAAACACACGCTGTGTGTAGGGCCCCGCGATCCATGGGGGGCCTCATTTTGCACAAGGGGAAGCATTCTCCGCTGTCTGATGCAGCCACGATCTGTTGTTTCCGTTGTTGTCTGTCAGTAATGTCATTTTGGAGTGCAGCCAATGCACATGTGAACATTTGATTAGAATACCACCTAAATTGCGCAGTGTCTGTGTGCACATGCTCCTCCATCTGCCGGTGAGCGTAAAGACACAGATGGGCACAGGACAGTGAAGGATCATCAGTCACTTTGTGTGATTTTATAATTCAAACGGTGTCTTCACAGCTCATGTGCCCGGTTTAAGTGACACAAAGACTAAAAAAATGACGAGTCAGCCTTTTGTTGAATCAAAACTCAACATTCTTCATCAGTCCAGCTCTTGTTTTCACTCACTGCTTTCTAAATGATAAATTCATCCTGAAGTATCCTGGATCACTTATTCTCCATGATATAAGAACTACCTTTGAAGAAACAAGCTTTAAATACAAGCTAGTAGGGCAGTGTTTCTCAACCTGTGGGTGGAGGCCCATAAGTGGGTCTCAGAGCTGTTTTCAGTGAATGGTGTATAAATCAGGTAAAACTGTGGCAAACATGTCTTCAGTGTATGGAGGCCCTAAGAGGACAAACATCCATCAGAGTATGCCAGAGTATACCCACTAGAATAATCCTAGACGTGGACTGGAGATTAAATTTCCCTGTGGCCCCGATTATAATTTATTGAATGTCTAGTTAACTGCATATACATTCATCTCGGTTGAAAAAGAAGTGGTTAATAACTGACCAGTTGGTGATCGTTTGTTGGGCCAGGTTTATAGCAGGCTTTCCATCGATCTGATTGGCTTTATTGGATCGACTTAATTATTGAAATAGACATATTGCTCCCTCTTGTGATCAGATCAGTTATCGTTTTTTTAAACTCACTAATCAGTGATCAGCCCCAAAAGCTTGATTGTGTAAACCCTAGTTTATAGCCTATCAATCTCGGCTATTAATGGAAGTTTTGGGGTATTTTTTTGGAGGTAGATTGTTGAAATTTTCAGGTGATTTTTGTTCATGACAGTCATAAAAGATTAAAAAAAATAAGATAAATTTAGATAATCCTTAATACAACCCACAATGGACAAATCTAAAGAGTAGACATACCTCTGCTCATTGATGGCGCGGGGAGGGGGGGCCTCAAAATAAAATTCTGCTTAGGGCCCCTATTTGGCCAGGGGTGGCCCTGGAGCAGATGGTTCAGCTGCAGAGGTTTTTGTGTCAGAAGATTTCACTGTGGGGGAGCAACGTACTTCAACTTTATTTCTGGAACCAGACTGTTTGTTTCAGGTAAGAATAAACATTTATTTAATTCAGTTTTCTAAAATTAGACTCCTAATACTTTTTGTGTTTTTGCTGATCAAAACATTAAAATCCTTAAAAAATGACCAATTTGATTTTTCTGCTGTACAGCAGGTATTTATTTTATAATCAAGTCAGTCATTAATGTCAGTCAGAGCTGTCTGTATGTTGTTGGACTTTAATGAATAAAAAGTGTGTGTTGTATTAAGAAAAAGGTGACTTAAAGCAGCAGAAATGTTAATGCATCACTGTATTTTTAAGATTATACACTTAATGAAACTTCTTCTTCATCCTATTTTTTTGTTGTTGCTCTAAATAAGAACAAATCCTGCCTCAATTAAACAAGAATATTGAGGATTTATTCATGATATTTATTCAGATTTTTCTGTAAAAATTAAAGAAATTATTTATTAATCTGAAACAACAAATATCCAGAGGGCTCAGACAGAGGGCACAGAGTTAGACAAAAAAAAAAAAAAAAAAAAAAAAACTAGAACAGTAAGAGTGTTCAGTCAATAATAAGGTCAATATTTTGATTGAGCAATGATTTAATTTATTTATTTATTATTATTATTATTATTATTATTATTATTATTATTATTATTATTATTATTGTTGTTGTTGTTGTGGTCGTTCTTGTTGTTACTATTATTATTATTATTACTACTACTATTATTATTATTATTATTATTATTATTATTATTATTATTATTGGTTATTAATGATTGTTTGATTTTTGACATTTATCAGTACAACTGGCTGATTTTATCTGATTTTATCTGCTGACTGTTTTTATTGATTTGCTATTATTGCCTGTACAATCTATTATTATTATTATTACAACTTTCATCCATGAAAGGACTGTGAAATATCTTTTAAAGTTTTGACGTTTTATTCATGTCAAAAGAACTGGTTCTGACATCAGTGTTGGTCCAATAATTATGTACAATGATGACGGTGTGAGTAGGAACTTTTTTTTTAATCATATGCATCTTCAACAGAGACCGTGTTATGCTTTAAATGTAAAATTACCAATTTAATATAAAAAAAGGCAAACAGACATCTTTAACTAAATATAGAAAATAAAATTTATGGCATGGTCATCAGTATGAGTTAATAAAGTAATAAAAATAAATGCTCAAACAATAATATAAATTATTTTTTATTGAAAAGCCAAAATATTTTAAAGTTTAAAAATATGATTGCATGGTTTGAATTGTTTTTTATTAATTAACTACAGTTTTTCCAATAACTTTCCAAATAAGGCATTGAAATTGTGCATTATTTCTTAAATTTTATTTATTTTACCTTTATTTAACCAGATAATTTCCCATTACAAGGGCGACCGGGCCAAGATATCATCAGCACATGTCATAATAAATAAATACAATTTCAAGAAAAAAGTTAAAGGCAATAAATAAAAATAAATAAATATGGCAAAGGATTCAACAAATTGACAGTGAGAGTATGACAGTTTTAGGGACTGTAACAATTTATCTCTCCGGACACTCAGACATGTTGAATCACATTTTTAAGTCCTAAATCAAACAAAAACAACCAGGAGGTTTTTCTTTGTCTTTCTGTCTCTTATATTGTCTGATAACAGAGCTGGTGTTGTGGTTTAACTGGTATTGGATTAATCTGTGACTTTGGATTCAGTGTTGTTCGGTCTTTCTTCCTGATCTTAAGAGTTTATCTGTGCTTTTGAAGACATGAGGGCAACAAGAGAGAGGCTGAAGGTTCTTCAGATAAGTTGAGAATGAGAATATTTGAAAGACCAAAGTGCAGTAAAACTCAGTGTTCATACTGAAATGTGTGTAGAAGAAAAACTCCTCCTGTGGTTCTGGAGAGGGCCACAGGAGGGTTTAAAAACTCCCTCAAACCTTTGAAGGGAGGCGGCTGTCCAAAACATGTGAAGGAGGAGAGCCTCACTTATTCTGCATTTGTCACAGTGGGGGGTTCAGCTCAGAAAAACAAGCTGTGATGGGAAAGCAGCTCCAAAACTTAGTGAGGCCTGTTCCTGATCACTCCTGAAAACAATCAGCCTCACTACACTTGTTTTTCTCCCTAACAGTGCACCTGCCGGACCTTTGTCTCTGCCTCCAGACCAGGTTTTCACTGTTTTCTGTGTGTGCGTGAAAGTTGAAGAATGTTGAAGTTTTCTGCAGCAGACAGAGTGACAGCGCTCTGATGTGACCATGAGCCAAAGCAGACAGAAATAAGGATGAAAACAGACACAGAGGCAGCTGTGGGTGATCACTGATGCCCAGTTTGTTACTGAGATGATCAATCATTTTATCAAGAGGCCTTTTCTCACTGAGTGTGTGTGTGAGCAAAGCTGACAGCACTACATTTATTCAGACCTCCTTTTGTCTTCGAGTTTCACAAAATGTCCTCCTGTCTCAGGAGAAGCTGTCTCAGTGTGTTGAAACACCATTAATTGATGTTTTTGGATCAATATATCCATGATATTACGGCGTGTTCATGGTTTTCACTGCGTACTCGTCTGAGTTTGACTTCCTGTTAGCTGTCAGATGCTTTAGCTCAGTGGTAGGGGAGCAGCTAATAGAGGGAATTTTTGTGAGCTAAAGATGACAGGTGACACCTGAGGATGTCCTAAAATGTTGAGCGTAGTGGTGTTAGAGACTGTTGGAGAGAGCAGAGCTCCTGTGGTCCTCAGGATCAGACTGACTGCAGTGTGAGATGATTATATTTCTATGTTCTGATCTCCAGATGATCCCGTGGAGCCTCCTGTGGTCAGTGTGTTCCTCTCAGCAGCAGCTTCATCCAGAGGTGTGCAGCTGGAGGAGAAGAGCTCCCTGCTGTGCGTGGCCTCCTCCATGTCTCCTCCTTGGGTCAGGTTCTCCTGGAGACGTCAGTGGAAGAGTGGAGGTTCACCAAGGCCGCTCTCTGCTGATGAACCGATGCTGAAGCTCAAAGAGCCTCGATGTTTTGCCTCCATCTTACAGATCAAGTCCTCAGAGATCAGCTCGTATGATTACAGCTGCTCCGTGCAGCACGAGGGGGGAACAGTGGAGGCTCAGCTGCAAACAGGTGATGAATCCTTCAGGACTTCAGCTGCTTTTTGCTCAACACAAGCAGGAACTTCATGTTCCAGGAGCTAAATGGTTCCTGTGGCTCAGATGTGCTCTTTCTTTCTAAATGTCCTGGATTGTGTGAAGCAGACTTCTGATGTTTTTGAGTCAAAGAGAAGATGACACAGGTCATCCAACAACGACGACACTTTAATAAGAGACAGACATGCTGACATCATCATTGGTGCTACATCAGTTAGCCTGTTAGCATGGAGCAGGTTTATCTGCTGCTGTTTATGATTGTGCTCTATTGAACCATCCAGGCCGATTTAGGGTCCACGCTCACAGGGGGCATCTTCAGCCGCTCTAACCTTCAGAGCACGTCTGAGCAGAGCTTCATGTTTTTACATTTTAGTTTCTGTTTCTCCAGCTCTAGTTTCTGGACAGACTTAGGCCGCTGAACACCTTCTGTTGAAAAGCCCCTTTTGTAACTGCAGCACTTTGAGCTTTAATTCTGTGATTTTGTCAAAGAGAGAAAAATCTGACGTCTGATTTTTACTGTTTTTCAGTCTCAGAAGTTTCGATTGTCCCAAAACCTCAAACATCAGCACCAACATCAGCTCCACCTTCATCTACACCATCGCTCCCACCATCTTCCTCCACCTGTGCCATCACTCCCACCGTCTCCTCCTCCTCCGTCCCCCTCCGTCCCGTCCCCGTACCAGGTGAAGCTGCTCCTGCTGCTCTACACGGTGCTGATGGTGAAGAGTCTGGTGTACTGCTGTGGACTCTTCCTGATGACCGTCCTCAGGAACAAGAGACCGTCCACAAACTGAAGACCTGCTGAGGGACCGTCATCATCAAACATTCATCTCATTTATCACTTTAATCATTCATTAAAAATGTAAATAATCATTTGATGAAGGTACAATGTCCTCCACAGCATTCTGTGGTCACAGTTTATATAAAAAGGTCGATCAGAGATGCAGAGGTGACTTTTCTGTCATTATAAAAAGAACATTTTCATTATTATTGAAAATTCAACAAGAACATTTATTAGATCGAAACAACATGAACTTCCATTTAGGGGCTTATTTTGCTCTCTGTGTTATTCTTCATATTAAGTCTTGTTTTCTCATTTGTGGTGTTGATGTCAGTGTTGCTGCACAGTCAGAACAGTGAATGTAAATGTAAATTAATGATTTGATGAAGGTACGACCTTTTTGATGACATTTTGTAAAACTTTATGTAAACACATTCTGGAAAAGTTTATTGTGGTCTGATGGTTGTGACATTTTTTTACAACATTTCTGATCGTTCTTTAATCAAAAATGGAGAAAGTTGATCAGTGATGCAGATGTATGTTTTTAAATAAATGTTTTGACTATTAAAATGAACATTCTGATTAATATTGAGAATTCAACATGGACATTAACTGGATTTTAGGGGCTTATTTTGCTCTTGGTGTCACAGAGAGACTTAAACTTTCCCCACTTTCCTGGACTGAGACTTGGCTGGACCATGACTGGACCATGCTGGAACCTGCCCACCCTCATGCCTGAAATGAGATCCCCTGTGCTGTTACTCTGATAAGGTCAAAGGTCAAAGCCCACGGTATCTGTTAGGACAGCGCCCTCTCATGGGGACACCCTGCAGCTGCATGAATGGGTTTGTTTATGCTGTAATTCAGACACAGTCCCAGAAAGGTGGACATGTGGTGTGTTCAGATATTTTCTGTTGTTCAGACCATTCTCTGTAAACCTAGAGATGGTTGTGTGTGGAGATCACAGTAGATCAGCAGTTTCTGATGGATCAGCTGCTCTGGAAAAAAACACCAAGTCTCTTAAATCACCTTTCTTCTCCATTCTGGTGCTCCGGTTGAAATTCAGCAGGTTGTCTGGACCATGTCTCAGTGCCTAAATGCATTGAGTTTCTGTCATGTGATTGGCTAGCTATCTTTTTTCACCAGTTAACAGTTGAATGGGTGTTCCTAATAATGTGGCCAGGTAAGTGGATATGTTTGTATTTTTATACAATGTTTTCTTTAAGAACATCTGATCCATCAAACACAACAACAACACATGAATGTTGGATAAGTTGAATTTTTTAGAAGTTTTTATTTTTTTATTTCCATGATTTTATTCACATTTTATTTTTTTATTTTAATAAAGAGCAAACATGTCGGGGTGGGAGCTGCACTGGGTCGAGGCGTGTGAAGACAAAAATGTAGATCTGGGTGCTCTTCAAGGATCCAAGGACGGAGGTAGAGTTTAAAGACACATCAGAAATCCGAGGCGCTCAGATGGGGTTAAAAATCCTTTATTTTAGCAGGGATAGGTCAAAGGTCAACTCATCAGTCTTCATCAGGACACCATGAACAAGTTCCAGGTGTTAAAATACACGGGGATGTCATGTGATTGTGTCATGTGTGACACTGTCACAAAAATATATTTCCTGTTCCTGTTTAACAAAATTTGATCCCAGATGGAGTCTGATTTATTTAGTTTATTTAATATTCTCATGCTTTTGAAAAATGGATCAAATAAGATAAGAAATGTTCACTATTGTTCAGGGAAGGTTAGAGCCACAGAAAAATCAGACCATCTGGCAGATTTAACAATTCGTTAAATTAAAAAATATAAATAATGAGGCCTAAAACCTGGCAAAGCATTTTTAAGTTGATGAAACATCAGGACCTGTTGGTCCATCCTGTTTCTTTTTAATATTTTCATGTCTGTAATCCTGAAAAAAAAAAAAAAAAAAACATAAAATTAATTTTGTATCATTAAAGATATGGTAATTGTTTAAAATTTTCATTTGTTAGTATCAGATCTTTATGATTTTTTTTTTTTAACCTTAATGAGATATTTTGTTTTCTTTTTTTATTTTAATTATAAAGGAGATTAAGAATATCAAAATCTTTATTCTCTTTCTACACTCAAGCATGATGTGATATATATTTTTTCAGGACCTGTTTGTTTCACTTGATTCAGTTTCTGTTCATGTTATCATGTGTCATCTTGCAAAACAAAAATACAAAATCTGCAACAAGTTTGTGATGTTGATGAAAAAACATTTTCTGTAAATATTTTTATATATATTAGAGGTTTGGAGGATTTTGGTTTCAAAGATTCTGACTTCAGAAACACTTTCTTATTTGAAAGTCTTTTGGGGAAAAAACGTTTCATAACCTTTTCACATCCAAACATGATACGATTGTAAATGATATATTACATGCTTTAAATGTTATTGTTTGTTTGTATGTGATATGTGATGCAAATGTAACTTTTTATTTGCCCTGATTGTCTTTTTCTATCGATGAGTTGAACTGGTGAACTTTATGATCATCATGTTTCTATGTTTATAAAATATTTTTTATCAGCAATTTCTCTAAAGAAAACCTGATGTATTAAATGTTATACAAAAGCACACACATGCAGCAGGTTCTTTCATTTGTTTTGTGGCTTCAGACTCAACAGAACAAATGTTTTATCCTTTATTTTAGACCCTCATTCAGTCTGAAGTCGTACGCTGATGATTCTCTGGTTTAACTGTGAAAACAAACAAACTGCTGCTTCATCATGGAGCTGAATGTTGGACAGAGGGAATTATTTGTTCTTCTTATTTTGACATTATTCACATTTTACAGGGTGTTTTAATAGAAATGTCTTTTACACAAACTGTTTAATGTCTGCTGTCTGTAATGTAAGGATTAAAATTCTGACTCACACAAAAACACTGAATTAATAAAAAGGTTTAAAATTGTTGAATGAAAAAGTAACATATGATGTCAATTCACACTGATTCATATTTACAACCAATTAAAAATAAAGAAAAATACTGACTTTAAATTTTATTTGAAAACAGATAAATAAATAAATAAATAAAAATAAATCTTTGACTATTACCCTTTGTAAAGAAATAGGAAAAACAAATAAATTAAAAAAATATATACTTTTCTGTGACTTGTTGGGATGTCAAAAGTAAAAAGAAGCATATCAAGACTTTTCCTGACCCTTCTGAACAAAATCTTATCCAAATTTAATCCTCATTATTCTTTAATTGACTTGATTAAAAATTACTGATTCAGTCTAGTTTAGTCATATTTATCTCCATGTTATTTTTTTTTCTTTTTTAAAGTGCTATAAGGAGATCATAGTTGGAGTCAAAATAGGTTAAATGTAGTGCAGTAGAAGTTAGAGCCCCCCAAAATCAAACCATCTGACAGAATTGTTGATCTGGTTAATTAAACATGATTGTAACTAGGACAAAAAAAACTATCAAAGTTGTTTTAGACAACACACAAGGAACCGTTTGTCCCATTTATTTTTGCTTCTTGAGCTTTAGACATTTGAATCCTGAGAAAAAAAATGCAACTTCTTTTATTGCTGGTAAAAAAGTAATTTTAGTAAACTCGTGTTTATGAAATATCAAAAAGTTAAGATATTTTGACTTCAGAAACTCAAAATTATTTTAAGTTTATTTGTTTGTTTTATTGAAGAGAAGACAAAAAACACCTTATTTATTTTCCATATCTAAAATGATTATAAATAATATGTTTTTTTTAAGGTAATCACGTGTTAGTATTCTAATAAAATATACCAATTATATATTAGTCAAAGTGAGACAGGTGCTGATTTGGATCCATGTGATGAAATAATGTAAATGCTGATGATCGGAGCTGCTGAGCTGCTCTCTTCATCAGAGTTTGTCAGCTCAGTAAACTTCAGGTGTTCACCAACACCTCACTGAAGACAAGAACAACACAAACACATGAGGAACATTCACAGCACTTTATTCTGTCTCATCAAATGTTAGAGTTTGGGCCTCAGATAAAACCACTGAGCAAAGGATGAAATATTGATTGATTTGATTGATTCAGTGTTTTAAGGACAGTTCAACTGAATCAACACATCAGCACAAGCATCAATGTAAATGTGCTGAATGATCACAAAAGCTTCATTTAATCTGCTGTCCTGAGGCAGTCAATACAAAAGCATCAAACTGTGTCCCAGTCCTAAAAGACAAAGCAACAAAGTGACTTTAACTTGAACAAACATGTTTAAAGGCTCATCAGTGCTGAACAATCAGGAGGACGTTTCATTAACATGCTTTAACTTCACAAACTGGGACTGTTGTCCAGAGATCCTGAGCACTTTGAGATCATCACAGCGCTAAACAAGTCCAGAAATGAGCTGAAATGTCAGCCAAAAACTCAGGAAATCTGCTTTGATGGAGACAAAGCCGATCAAATCAAAACATGGATCCATGTTTGAAAGGTTGGAGGTGTGAATGAGAGCAGAGTTTATTTCTGCCGACTGTCTCAGACGGTGTTTCCATTCAAGGAGCTCCCAGAAAGAAAAGACTGATTATTGGCTGCTGTGCTTCACAAACTACACTGACAAATATACACCCAACAGCAAATATATATATTTATGATCAAAGCTTTGACTTTCATTTTCTGTAAAACAACAACTACACTTTGGACCTGCTTTCTGAAATCTTTGTTTTTAATAACAGCTCTGTGAGAAACCACTTCATGTTCAATTAAAGAAAATATAGCAGCTGTATTATATAATAAATATGAATATATAAACTGTGTATTAATTTACCTTTTATAAGAAGGATTAGTGTTTTGTTTAATTGTTGACAGATTTATGCTGTAAATTTCAGTGTTCAAAACACAATTCTGTCATTTAAAAGAAAATACTGAAAATTTGAGGTTAATTATATGTTACATATATATTACAGTATTTTTCTCCTCATTTAAAAATATTCTCCAAATTTTCACAGTTCAAACTACGACCTTTTATTATTATTATTTTTTTTCATTTTATAATTAAGTCTGTAAACATATTTTTTTCTGTCTCTCTTTTGCTGTTGCTGTTTTCCTTGTTATTTGATTTATGTGTTCGCTTCACTGTTGTCATTGTATCATTGTTGTTGTGTACTTTATTCACTTTGCACTGCACTGCACACACTAACGATACTTAAAAAATGAATAGAAAATAAAACGGGATAAAATAAAATAGGGCTTTAATATTTCTTTTTTACAAATGAGGACATTTTTTTCTTTCTGTCTCTATCATTGTTGTCCTGTAATTTATTCACTTTGCACTGCACTACCTAAACAGGACATAATAATTAACTACAATAAAGTTTAAGTCTTTAAACATATTCACTTTGTTCCTTTTACTTTTAAAATTATTCTGTGCTTTTTTATACATAATTATGTTTTTATTTTTCAGGGTTTTGATGCCATTTTACTTCATTTTTCTGTGTTTTTACAGACTTTTGTCACGGTGAGTATTTTGTGGCCTTTTCTTCTTCTGATCACAAAGAAGCTGATTTTCCTGAGGGGAGAAAACTCACAAAGAGCGACTGAAACTCTTCAGCCTTTCTCAGATCTTTCTGTGTTCATTTCAAGCTCAGACTAAACAAAGTTTCCTCCACAGTATTTGTATGATGAGCTGATAAAGTGAATTTCTTCATGACGGTGAAATGATCTGTAAAGCTCACAAAGTCCTGATGCCCACAGGGCAGAGCTCAGAAATATCTCTGTTCTGTTTTTATTCCAAAGTCTAAAAATCTCCTCATTAGACATTTGTGAAAACTCTGAGATGATCTGTGAAATCCTTGAATGTATTCTAATGATTCTTCTTCTTAGTGGCACAGCAGCGACCTTCAGAGAGTCCGAGCAGAGCAGTTTTCTCACACAGATAAATATCAGAGCAAATACCTGAGCAGGGCTCAGAACACGCTGAAGTTCCTGGAACAACCATCAAACCCTCCAGAGGTTGAACCTGTGGTCGTGTGTGGATGAGAAGAAGCTCGGGTAACGGTGAGAAGGTGTCAGCAGAGAGGAACCCACGGAGCTCATCTCCTGCAGACGCTGATAAACTGTTGAATAAATCCTCCAAACCACGAGAAGACAAAGACGAGCTGATCTGAGCAGAAGGTCTCCTCTGCTCTCAGTCAGAGCTGTGAGCCTGAAGGACGTCTCATCTCAACAGGGTTTGACGTTTGGACACAAAATCATTTCATCAATTCACTGTTTCTGTGAGTGAGGCTTCAAAGATTTACAGACAGCAGAAATTAAACCCTCTTTATTCAGATCACAGCCAAAATAAAACCCTGTCAATGTGAAGAATATCAGGGGAATAAAAACAAACAAACAGACAAATAATTCAATATTTACAACATTCAGCTCCACTGATGAAGCAGCACTTTGTTTGTTTTCACATTCAAAACAACAATTAATGTAAAATATTTAATTTATAACAACATTTAAAACATTTAATTTAAAATCACACAATATCTAAAAAAAATGGTAATTTCGACATATTTTTTTTACTTCTTTTCAATAAAGCAAACATCCATCCATCATAGGAGGAAGCTGCAGTGCTCAGAGAGAACCCAAACATGCTCGGGGAGAACACACAAACTCCACACAGAAAGACCCTGACCGACCCAGGGATCGAACCAGCAACCTTGTTACTGTGAGGCATGTGCTGCCCCACTGTGACTCACATAAAACAAACAAATAATCTTAAAATAATCTCTTAATTTTGATATTTCTAAAACACAAACACAGGTTTTACAAAAAAAAAAAAAGAAAGAAAACAAATATTCCCAAAAAACAAAATAAGTTGCAGGTCATTTTTATCTATTTAATGACTTTTTCAATTTATTGATTTTACCTTCTTCAGGATTACACACACACACAAAAAATAAAAATATTGGGATGAACAGGTCCTGATGTTTCATCATCTTAAAAAGAAATGTTGATATTTTATTTATTTATTTTTTATTTATTTATTCATTTATTTATTTATTTATTTTGGCCCAGTAATAATTGTTCTTAATTTACTAGAGTGTTGCGTTTGTCAGGTTGTCTGACTTTTTGGAGTCCTCTCCTTAATGATATTTAACCAGTTTTGACCTAATTTATGATCACCTTACAATATTTTTCTTTTTGCAAAACATGCAAATAAATAAGACTAAATTTAATTATGCCACAATATTTCAGTTTAATTCAATTCAATTCAGGATAAAATAAACTTAATTTTAGAAAAGGTTTTTTCTAGAGAGGTCAGGAGAAGCGTCGATTTGCTCTTAATTTTTGTTGATATCCATAAAAATAACTATATATCTCTTTGTGGACGAGGATGACAGTTAAAGATTCAGGCAGCTACTGCCCCTTTAGAGAGGTGGCGAGGGAGAAGTCCTGCTGCTGTGGACTTTATGTTTGCGCAGAGTTCTCCAGAACATGGAGGAGACATGGAAACACACTAAAGGGGAAATGAAACTCTGAAAAGCAGAACATGAGCTCTGAAATGTTTGAAAACCACAAACACAGTGACACTGAAGATAAATGGGCTCATTTTCAATCAATCTTTATTTGTACAGCACCAATTCATAACAAGTGTTATCTCAAGATGCTTTAGAGCAGGCTGAAGACAAACTCTTCATTGTATGGATACACATATATGAATATATACATATTAAATACACACATACATGTGTATACACATAAATACATCCAACACCCAACATGGATCCATCATGACAGCAAGAAAAACCCTCTGTTTATCAGCAGGAAATCTTGAATGTGGACCCCAGTCTCATGATGAACAGCAAATCCACACGATGCTGTGCTGGGTGTGTGGGTGAAGGACAGGAGGTGAGACAAGTGGACTAAAGTAAGAACTAAAGCCAGTGACAGATCCAAGGACCAATCATAGACCTGTCTTCATCATATTTGTCTGTTGAATATAAATTTATTAGAGGTTAGACCCTTAAGATGCAGCATCTGGTTTTCAGGAGGGTCCTCATGTCTGTATGACTGTAGTGAAAGTTTTTATAGAAGTATAGTCAATAATAGTCATGAAAAGAGTAATTAATCTAATATTTACATGAACATCTATAATGATCATGAGGTCGAGACGCCCAGAGCAAAAATCCATCCCCACCATATTTGTCCCCATTGAGTATAAATTCATTAAAGGTAAGTCTCTTGAGACGTGGCATCTCATTTTCAGAGGGACCTCATGTCTGTATGGTGCTAGAGATAGTTACTATGGATGTATGATCAACCATGGACAGAGAGATCATGATAATGTCTACATTAACAACTATAATGATTATGAACTGGAATAGGTCTAAAGAAATGGTCAAATATTTGTTATGTCTGTAATTGTAGTTATTGAGGCTTCATGACTCCACAGCAGCAGGAGGTCTACACCAAGGATCCCAGACCACCTACAAGACCAGAGCCAGAGACGAGTACAGGAGCAAACAAGAAGGAGCAGAGGCAGATATGGAGAGAGAGTGTTACTTTAAAGATTAAAATAAACACATAAAGTCAATCAAACTTTATTTTTGTTCATTTTTGTTAAATACAGACACATTCATTTATTGTTTTTTTCATGTTTTGTTTATTATTTTCAAAACTGACTGATATTTTTTATCATAAATGTGCTCTAACAGAGGCAGATTACAAACATTAAACATATATTATATTTGTATTGTATGTAATTAGGGCAGAAACATCTGTTCAGAAAATTTACATTCACTGTTCTGACTGTGCAGCAACACTGACATCAACACCACAAATGAGAAAACAAGACTTCATATGAAGAATAACACAGAGAGCAAAATAAGCCCCTAAATGGAAGTTCCATGTTGTTTCGATCTAATAAATGTTCTTGTTGAATTTTCAATAATAATCAAAATGTTCTTTTTATAATGACAGAAAAGTCACCTCTGCATCTCTGATCGACCTTTTTATATAAACTGTGACCACAGAATGCTGTGGAGGACATTGTACCTTCATCAAATGATTATTTACATTTTTAATGAATGATTAAAGTGATAAATGAGATGAATGTTTGATGATGACGGTCCCTCAGCAGGTCTTCAGTTTGTGGACGGTCTCTTGTTCCTGAGGACGGTCATCAGGAAGAGTCCACAGCAGTACACCAGACTCTTCACCATCAGCACCGTGTAGAGCAGCAGGAGCAGCTTCACCTGGTACGGGGACGGGACGGAGGGGGACGGAGGAGGAGGAGACGGTGGGAGTGATGGCACAGGTGGAGGAGATGGTGGAGCTGATGTTAATGGTGGAGGAGATGGTGGGAGTGATGGTGTAGATGAAGGTGGAGCTGATGTTTGAGGTTTTGGGACGATCGAAACTTCTGAGACTTAAAAAAAGTAAAAATCAGATATCAGATTTTTTCTCTTTGACAAAATCACAGAATTAAAGCTCAAGTGCTAAATATAAATATACAGTAAATTTAAATTAATAAAAATAAAAATATGTCTACAGCCTGGCTATTATATTGGCTGGCATTTTATAGAAGAGTTAACTTGTGGTATACTTTAAGTATACTTCTATTCACTAACATGTGGACTAGAATGTCTCTAGTACAATGGCAGTATATAGTATACTGTTCTTGTGGAGCTCAGCTGGACAGTGCACTTGGTCCTTCACTGGGAGGTTGCAGGTTCGAGCCCAGCTCCAGCTGTCACATGGTGACGTGTCCTTGGCAAGACACTGAATCCCAAACTGGTCCCACTGCTGCTTCAGTGGTGTGTAAACAGGTTAGTCTTTTAAAAAGACCAGAAAAGTGCTTTAAAAGCTTTAAGTATACTTCAATAAACAAAATGTGGGCTAGAAGTATATGCTTAGTACACCAGTAGTATACAGACAAGTGTACTTTTGTAGACTTAAAAATGACCTTATAAAATATACCTTTATACCTTTATAATCTTAAAATGTTTCAATTTAGTCTGAGGTAGGATTAAATAAGTATACTTTCTACTACACTACAAGTACATGGTCTGTATACTTACACTTATACTCAAGTGTACTTTATAAAATGAACTTTAAGTGTACTATTTGTTGCTAAGGGAGCTCCTGGAACATGAAGTTCCTGCTTGTGTTGAGCAAAAAGCAGCTGAAGTCCTGAAGGATTCATCACCTGTTTGCAGCTGAGCCTCCACTGTTCCCCCCTCGTGCTGCACGGAGCAGCTGTAATCATACGAGCTGATCTCTGAGGACTTGATCTGTAAGATGGAGGCAGAACATTGAGGCTCTTTGAGCTTCAGCATCGGTTCATCAGCAGAGAGCGGCCTTGGTGAACCTCCACTCTTCCACTGACGTTTCCAGGAGAACCTGACCCAAGGAGGAGACATGGAGGAGGCCACGCACAGCAGGGAGCTCTTCTCCTCCAGCTGCACACCTCTGGATGAAGCTGCTGCTGAGAGGAACACACTGACCACAGGAGGCTCCACGGGATCATCTGGAGATCAGAACATAGAAATATAATCATCTCACACTGCAGTCAGTCTGATCCTGAGGACCACAGGAGCTCTGCTCTCTCCAACAGTCTCTAACACCACTACGCTCAACATTTTAGGACATCCTCAGGTGTCACCTGTCATCTTTAGCTCACAAAAATTCCCTCTATTAGCTGCTCCCCTACCACTGAGCTAAAGCATCTGACAGCTAACAGGAAGTCAAACTCAGACGAGTACGCAGTGAAAACCATGAACACGCCGTAATATCATGGATATATTGATCCAAAAACATCAATTAATGGTGTTTCAACACACTGAGACAGCTTCTCCTGAGACAGGAGGACATTTTGTCAAACTCTAAGACAAAAGGAGGTCTGAATAAATGTAGTGCTGTCAGCTTTGCTCACACACACACTCAGTGAGAAAAGGCCTCTTGATAAAATGATTGATCATCTCAGTAACAAACTGGGCATCAGTGATCACCCACAGCTGCCTCTGTGTCTGTTTTCATCCTTATTTCTGTCTGCTTTGGCTCATGGTCACATCAGAGCGCTGTCACTCTGTCTGCTGCAGAAAACTTCAACATTCTTCAAATTTCACGCACACACAGAAAACAGTGAAAACCTGGTCTGGAGGCAGAGACAAAGGTCCGGCAGGTGCACTGTTAGGGAGAAAAACAAGTGTAGTGAGGCTGATTGTTTTCAGGAGTGATCAGGAACAGGCCTCACTAAGTTTTGGAGCTGCTTTCCCATCACAGCTTGTTTTTCTGAGCTGAACCCCCCACTGTGACAAATGCAGAATAAGTGAGGCTCTCCTCCTTCACATGTTTTGGACAGCCGCCTCCCTTCAAAGGTTTGAGGGAGTTTTTAAACCCTCCTGTGGCCCTCTCCAGAACCACAGGAGGAGTTTTTCTTCTACACACATTTCAGTATGAACACTGAGTTTTACTGCACTTTGGTCTTTCAAATATTCTCATTCTCAACTTATCTGAAGAACCTTCAGCCTCTCTCTTGTTGCTCTCATGTCTTCAAAAGCACGGATAAACTCTTAAGATCAGGAAGAAAGACCGAACAACACTGAATCAAAAGTCACAGATTAATCCAATACCAGTTAAACCACAACACCAGCTCTGTTATCAGACAATATAAGAGACAGAAAGACAATGAAAAACCTCCTGGTTGTTTTTGTTTGATTTAGGACTTAAAAATGTGATTCAACATTTTAAGATCAATTAAAGTTGTGACCTGGGATAAACAGGGTCTTCATGGGTTTTGTTTTTATTTTGTATTTCTTATTTTGTTTTGTTTTATTTTATTTTATTTTATTATTTCTTTATTTGTCAGACAGTAACATTGTCTTTTTGGGTTTTAAATGGAGGCTCAGTATGGTCTGTGTTTTATTTTTTATATTTTAATAATGATGCACAGTTTCACTGCCTTGTTTGAAAAGTGCTTGGGAAAAAATATAGTAAACTAAAAACAATGAAATAAAACTATGCCATCATATTTCGAAACTGTAAAATATTTTGGCTTTTCAATAAAATATTTAATAAAATTACGTAAAAAGTTATTTATGTTTTAAGCAGAACACAGTCTCTGTTAAAAGTCCGTGATTAAAGAACTTTTTTTTTTTTTCAAAGCTGCACAATCATCATTGTACATGATGACACCAACGTGTCAGATTCAGGTCTTTTGTCATGAATAAAGCTTCAAAACTTTTCAAAGTATTTCACAGCTTCTTTATGAATGAAAGCTGTGCTGATAAATGTCAAAGTTAAAACAATCTAAAAAGTTGACCTAATAATCTATTGAACATTCTTACTATTACAATTTTTCTAACTCTGTGAAGCTTTCTGGATTATTTTTTTGTTGATGCTCAATAAATAATGTTCTTTATTTTTGTAAAGAAAAGGGTGATTTTGTTTTTTTACCCAGATGAAATGTACGTAATTGTCCTTAGACTGCGCATGAATAAATTCTCATGATTTTTGTTCATTTGAGGCAGGATTTGTTCTTATTTAGAGAAAAAAAATGAGGAAGAAGAAAAAAGTTCCACTAATAAAGTTGATATTTTGCCCATCTGTCAGTGTGTTGTATATAATCTTAAAAAATACAGTGATGCATTAACATTTCTGCTGCTTTAAGTCACCTTTTTTTAAATACAACACACACTTTTTATTCATTTAAGTCCAACAACATACAGACAGCTCTGATTGACATTAATGACTGACTTGTTTATAAAATAAATACCTGCTGTACAGCAGAAAAATCAAGTCTGTCATTTCTAAAGGATTTATTGTCTTGATCAGCCAAAATACAAAAAGTATTTAGAGTCTTATTTTAGAAAACTGAACAAAATAAATGTTTATTCTTACCTGAAACAAACAGTCTGGTTCCAGAGCCAAAGATCCAGTAATAGCTGTACACATCCCATACCCACAGTGAAATCTTCTCGTACAAAAACCTCTGCAGCTGAACCATCTGCTTCATAAACAGGAATCAAACATGAAACAGGTCTCTCTGATCCTAATCAACATGAACGCCCTTCTGTGGATCATTAAAATATTAAAGTTTGAGTCTGATGCTCCAGTTTTAAGTTAAAAATGTTTAACCTGAAGCAGAGAGCTGATGAATGAACACACAGACTGATGCAGACTCTCTCTCCTGAGGATAAACTCTCATCATCTGTTTGTATCTGATATTTTTGTCTCCATCAGCAGTTTGAGCTCCATCTTAATCCTCATCCTTCTAGTTTGGTCGTCAGTGCTGAAAGTTTTTCCTGTTTGTTCAACAGTCTCATGATAGAAAATCTCTTTTCTGTTAAATGTTAATAAGCACACGAGTGTGAGACTGCAGTCAGGGGGAAAGAGACTGTTGTAATGTTTTCTGTATTCAGTGCTCCTGGATGGTCTGGATTTATTTATGTGATCTTTATTTGAGTTCAAAGGTCAAAAGATGACAAAGGTCATTGCACTTTTCAGCAGCACAAACTTCAAAAATAAAATGATTTGCTTTATTTTCTGTACTGCTCCCTCTGTATTTATCCTCCATGCTGTGTTGAACTTTTCAGACAGTCACTGTGTGCACATGCAGTCATAATAACAGCTCACAGAGTCACAAACACAGCATTAGTTTAAAAAAGTACCTGTAACATCATGACTCTTTAACCTGTAGTCCTGTGTTTAACTCATCAACAAACTGTCCTCACAGTAATATACAGTAACACAAGTAACTAGAGGTGTCAATCAGCAGTTTCATCATGATACGATACAACATCGCTTCTCTGGACAACAATCCAATATTTACAAATATTACACAGCCTGTATGGATACAACACCATTTAGAGGCCTGTGATCGATGTTGGCTGGTATTATATACAAATGTCTTCATATAAAGGAAACAGCAGAAAACAGAATCACAGAAAGAAAGCTGCAGAGTTTTAGCTCCATATCAACAGCAGAGACAGACGGCTCTTTGACTGTCAGAGACCTGGTGGTGATTGTTGAAGAGCAGGGCCCAGTTGTTCAAAGGTCATCTGATGGATTTTGGATCATGGATTGGATCAAAATGGGTTGTTAAAAAACTAAAAATGGATTCTGAGATCGGATCAGATCACATAATCCAATCTTGGTTTTAATCTGGATCAAACCCTCAGTTCGTGTTGTTCTAAACTTTTTAGTAGGATTGGGAAAACTCTGATCCAAAAAGTCAGGATTATTCTAATCCCAGCAGTTTGGTGGATTCAGGGTGGATTTCAGGAACAAAATGTAAATTAAATCAAATTCTAACTGGTCAAATAAATAACATCCATTCATCAGGCTGTAGATACACATTTATTTAATGATATTTTTTCAACTGCTTTTCAAACCATCAGTTGAAATTTTCCACTACTTAACACTAATGACCAGTAAGGTAGAAATAATATAATCCTCTCAAAGGCTGTCAAAATCAAACAAAACAACATTAAATTCTGACTCTAATTGGAAACGTGATATTTACAGACACATCCAAAAAATCCCTATTCAAAAATAGTTTCTGACAATGGCATCCCTTACTGCATGTCCAGTCACTTTCTCATTCTGAGAGAAAGTCGGAGGTACGTCTTGATTTTCAGCTGCTCAGGTGCATCATTGACCTCAGAGAGGGACATTCTGCTTTGGAGAAATACACACAAGGACAAAATTGTTGGTACCCTTCAGTTAAAGAAAGAAAAACCCACAACGGTCACTAAAATAATCAGAAACTGACAAAAGTAATAATAAATAAAAATTTACTGAAAATTAACTAATGAAAATCAGACATTGCTTTTGAATTGTGGTTCAACATCATTTTAAAAAACAAAATAATGAAACTGGTCTGCGCAAAAATGATGGTACCCCTAGAAAAGATTGAAAATGATTTGACCATAGGGACATGTTAAACTAAGGTGTGTCCTGTAATTATCATCACAGGTGTCTCCAAGCTTGTAATCAGTCAGTCTGCCTATTTAAAGGCTGAAAAGTAGTCACTGTGCTGTTTGGTATCATGGTGTGTACCACACTGAACATGGACCACAGAAAGCTAAGGAGAGAGTTGTCTCAGGAGTTTAGAAAGAAAATTACAGACAAGCATGTTAAAGGTAAAGGCTATAAGACCATCTCCAAGCAGCTTGATGTTCCTGTGACTACAGCTGCTCATATTATTCAGAAGTTTAAGGTCCACAGGACTGTAGCCAACCTCCCTGGACGTGTCCACAAGAGGAAAAGTGATGACAAATTGAAGAGACGGATAATACGAATGGTAACCAAAGAGCCCAGAACAACTTCCAGAGCGATTAGAGGTGAACTCAAAGGTCAAGGTACATCAGATCAAACCATCCGTCACTGTTTGAGCCAAAGTGGACTTAATGGAGGACACCACTGTAGAAAGTAAATCATAAAAAAGTGAGACTGGAATTTTCCAAAATGCATATTGACAAACCACAAAGCTTCTGGGAGAATGTCCTTTGGACAGATGAGACAAAACTGGAGCTTTTTGGCAAGTCACATCAGCTCTATGTTCACAGACACAAAAATGAAGCATACAAAGAAAAGAGCACTGTACCTACTGTGAAACATGGAGGAGGCTCAGTTATGTTCTGGAGCTGCTTTGCTGCATCTGGCCCAGGGTGTCTTGAATCTGTGCAGGGTACAATGAAATCTCAAGACTATCAAGGCATTCTGGAGCCAAATGTGCTGCCCAGTGTCAGAAAGCCTGGTCTCAGTCACAGGTCATGGGTCCTCCAACAGGATAATGACCCAAAACACACAGCTAAAAACACCCAAGAATGGCTCAGAACAAAACATTGGACTATTCTGAAGTGTCCCTCTATGAACCCTGATCTAAATCCTATTGAACATTTGTGGAAGGAGCTGAAACATGCAGTCTGGAGAAGACACCCTTCAGACCTGAGACAGCTGGAGCAGTTTACTCATGAGGAGTGGACCAAAATACCTGTGGACAGGTGCAGAAGTCACACTGAGAGTTACAGAAATCACCTGAAAGCAGTGATTGCCTCAAAAGGTTGTGCAACAAAATATGAAGTTATGGGCACCATCATTTTTGCCAAGGCCAGTTTCATTATTTTGTTTTTTTAAATGATTCTGTTGAACTACAATTCAAAAGCAATTTCTGATTTTCATGAGTTAATTCTCACTCATTTTATTTTTTATTATTACTTTTTGTCAGTTTCAAGTTATTTCAACGACCATCGTGGGTTTTTCTTTTGTTAACAGAAGAGTACCATCAACTGTGTCCACGTGTGTATTGTGCAGGACAATATAAGCGAGTGTTATGTTTCACGCTCCTTGGGGTTCCACTCTCATTTAGTTGAGACATGCAAAGCTCCTCTTCAAGAACTCTTTAGTTAAAGGCTCAATAGCACCTTGAGATCCTTCTGCTGAAAGCAAAGCTTGGTCAATCCACAGAAGAAGAAGCTGAATGTCTGTGTTGTTGTTTTAATGTTTATTGGTCGAAATTTTAAGTTTGAATATGAAGCACATTGAATTTATATTTACTTTTTTGTACTTTTTGTGGGACAGATACGGTCTGGCTGGTCAAAAGATATTGAAAATGGGGTATTTATACTTTCTGTGCTTTCTTTTTGTTTCTTAATATTAATACACTATGAGTGACCCCATGCTGGCTATTCTAACAGTTTTTTTTACACACAGCCTTCAGAGTGATTTGAAGTCTAATTTGAGCACTCATTATCCAGATTTGGTAACCTTGAAAAGTTTGGGTCTGGATCAGACTGATCCAATCCGACTTTGCTTTGAACAACTGGGATAAAAGTAAGACGGATCACCTGATCCTGGATAGCAAAAAAGGGGATTTCAAAACCCGGATAATTTTGATCCAGATTACACCTTTTGAACAACTGGGGCCCTGATGATCCACAGAACTCTTTCAGACACACATCTGAGTTTGTGTTACTCTCCTTATATCAGATGAACTTCTCCTGAAACAGTGGTTGTTTTTATCCGTCCTGTCAAGTCTCTCTTTTGTGGTTTTGCTCTGGTCTCTCAGGATGGTGTCATCAGCCCTCCCCACTCCCCTCAGTGAATGACCCTGAGTATTTACAGCTGTTTTCACACTTTGACCCACCAAAGACACTCAGGTAAAGTCCAGGTGAAAAACTCTTCTGTTTGTGCTTACACATACGACTCACCGGCTAAAGTCCAGATAACTTCAGGGTCTTTCTGCAGTTGTAAGTGGAGTTGTTTCCCAGCCTGCACCACAGTCCATGTGCAGCAGGTGAAGAGCCACTCCACTCTGCTCTGCAGCAGGTCTAATGTCAACACACTGCCAGCCCAGATCAGTCTGAGCAGAGCACTCCGTCTAAACAGGAGTCATGTACAGAAGAGCACATCAAGTCAATTATGAAATAAAACTGCAGACACAGACTGCTGATGGTTTGTTCTTTTCATCAAATCAATATGAAGTCAAACCAGGAGACAACACACACGCCATACACCAACACACAGGTGGGATTCTTTTGGTGTTTTGGGGTCTGAGCACCCACAGAAATGTCTGAGTGGTAACAGACTAGACAATTTCCACGCAGGAAACTGTGAGAGGGGCTCAGGGCACGCTGGTTACATCACAGTGTGACAGTGGGTGTCTATGGGAGCTGTTTTATTAATCTGACCTAGAATAAAAACTACAAATCCATGAAAAAACAATAAAGGGTTGAAAGTGTGAAAATCATTCAAAACTTTATAGTTATGATGATGAGGACTGAAGTGGATTGAGAGATTTATGAAGAAAGGATAGAAAAAGCCACTGTGGCTCTAGAGTGGCTCGTGTCGGTGTCTGAGCCCTTAAAAATGTCAATGTTGTAATAATTTGTTAGATATTAATGGACACTAATTCAAAGGGATACACCAACATTTTTCCGTTTTCATGTCTTGCCTCACTCCTGAGTCCATGACAAGCAGATGGTCACCAGGGACTGTGTGTGCAGTAACAAGAAAGAGACGGACACAGCTCGCCCACCGCTAATTAGCTAAGCTCAAACACTGGGAGTCAATGGGTAGTGTTAGCCTGCCTCTGCTTACTGTCATCAGATAAACTCTTCAGCAACTCTAAACGGTCCTGTGTGCTTGTTGTGACTCTTTCTTTTTCTTTTGCTGCGTTATGTTACATTATCTATTATTAGGATAAGATTAGCACTTTATGTCATTTTCAAAAGACATACATATAAAACTAAACTGCAGGGTGTATACGTAAATCACCACAGATGTGCTTTGTTTTACTGACCGACTTACAAGCACGTCCTTGAGGGGGGTGAAGGCTTTTCTGTCTTTAATCTGAGGAGTCATCTCACTACATTGGGCACTAACGTGTCAATAATTCAGAATCACTGATTAGCTAAAGGACTGCTGCTGTGGAAATGTACTATTTCATGAGTGTTTATTATGTTTAGCCTTTTTTAGGTAACATGCTTTTAAGGTAACAATGTCTTAACCACATACACAGCCACATATGGCCTTTTCTGATATTAGCCTTAGTTTCACATATCACCTATGACCTTAAGTCATAAATGTCAGTGCTAGATGTTCTTCGTAGAGATACAATGTTTATGCTACAGGGGGACACGCGGCTACGCAGAGGCCCAGGTGTCTGAGTTTGGCTCAGTTGTCTGTTGTTGACGTCTCTACGTATCAACTGTTTACATCTAGCAGGGGTGGACTGGCCATCAGGAGTACAGGTAGTTTTCCTGGTGGGCCGATCAATAATGGGCCAATTGATGGCCGTTTTATTATTTATTTATTTATTTATTGCTGCGCCTTGCCTTGGTAACTACGGTAACTCTCCTGGGCAGGCTCGGGGACATCCAGCTGACGACAGAGACAGAGAGGTGACGGTTGATTGGCCCAGTCAGTGGCCTGTCTGTCAAGACTACCTGGCCCAGTGGCCCTCTGTGAGAGGCTGCAGAGGCCCAGGAGTCCCACCCACGCATGTTCTAGCCCCCCCTCATCCAATCATCTTTAATGATGACAAGCCGTCAGTCGATAACGAGAGAGAAACAATCACGTTAGAGCAGCACAACAAAAAAGATGGAGAGCACAAGAAAAAAAAGAAAAGGAAGTTCAGAGAAACTTTGAGAAAAGTAAAGCTCAGGGACACAGGCTGCTGAGAGCAGAAAGGTGACGGAGATGTTTGCTGCAGGGAGCAGCACCGATGCTGCTGCTTCACCTGTCCCGTCACAGCAGCAGGTGGTGTCGGGTTACTCTGCTGACAGGAGAAGGAGGAGGCAGATGAATTTAATGTTGACAAAAGTGAGACTGTGGTCAGCAGGTGTGCCTTCAAGCATGGTGTGGATAAACATTCAGTCTAATAAACGGTTCAGAGCGGTCGCTTAACTGTCTATGAACTACGTGACATAATAAATAGCAAACACGGTGTGGTGTCTTACAACTAAACTAGTTCTTTAAAGTATTGGAAAACAATAACTGCACTGATTTATTGATTAGTTGCTTTTATTAACCACTGAAGCTGTATTTTATACTTTCATGACAGGATGCCACATTGCAGATCTACAAGCTTACAACTTGCATGTTGCAGTGTGATGTGTTTGAGCATGTAGATCTGCTATTTTCACAGTTTTGGATCATTTCTATTCTACCTATAGTGACATCAACCCCAATCATGTCACCAGAGTTCAAGTGTTTGAAGCATCAACATGCACCTTTTTAGTGCCCACAGTCCAATTTAGTTCATGAAGGACATTGATCTAACAACATAAATAATATGTATGGTTTATACATTATTTTCAGTCAGTGCTTGTGGTTTAATAGTTTTACGTTATACAGTTAAAATGAATAAAACACTGATAAAACTTTTGTTACAGTAAAACATCTGCATTCATATTATGCAGATGTGTTGTCTATACATGATGTTGAGCTGTACTGTCTGTTCTGCAATAACAATTTAAGTGTTTGTTTATTTTTCCAGATCATTATACTATTGTTTTCCATACTTGAGCCAAGTTATCATTGCATGCAGACTCATTTTTTGCATGTAATCCTGCTGTCTATTCCACACTGTTCCTCTACTTTTCATGTCCAGATTTGTGAAAGGCTCCAGGTCCAGTGCAGCCTCTCCTGTGGAGATGATTTCACCAGAGAGCCCACTCTTGAATCTTAAATCCTTACTCCAGTTTCCTTCTAAAGAGAAAGTAAGCAACGCAGTGTATATTTATCATTGATTTATTCAAGGCTTTAGAAAATAAAGGGATAATGTTCAGCATAGTGGTGTTATGAAGGGCTTGTATGTTTGGTACATCAGTGGGGAGAGTTGGCACAGTACCTGCATGCAGACAGTAGTGGGCCGGTCTGGACCAAAAAGTCCAGGGCCAAATTTTTGTCCCAGTCCACCCCTGACATCCAGTGGCCCTGAGATGTCTCCAACTCTTTGTATGTTATGTTTATCACACCCACATTCTCACCAGAACTCACATGCACTCATATAGGCCATACACACACCACTATAAACACACTGTTGACCTCACAATCACACTTCACACACACACATACACTCCATGAACACACCCGTACACTCCATGTCTTTAAAATAATGTGACTCTACATGCTGAGGGTCAGACTTTCTTCTCAGCTGAGACTGCCCATCGCTGATCATTCTGGTTGTCTCCATTCTTAGAAGATTGTATTTTTTTTCTATTGTAATAAAAACTAACAAAGGCAGTATTTAGTTCAAGATCTTTTATTTCAGCTTTTTGGGGAAGACAGACATATTTTGGTCTGAATAACCACAAAAACACTGAGAGAATAACTGATAAATTGAACGCACACCCTGGCTGGAAACATTTCTGATTAAAAATGAATCCAGTGATGTTTCTCCAGTGCACCCAGAGGCCGACTTCATTAACTCGTCTGAACAGGGGACAACAGCAGCGGCAAAGCTGGACTGAAAAAAGATTGCACTTTTAAGGCGAACTGGAAAATAAAAAACACATGGACAGCAATGATGCTCCAAAAATCAAGTTCTTGTTTAAGGTTTGCACTTCAGCTGAAAACATGAGTATTTCCAATCACACCACCTGATCAAGATTCTTTGAAAGCTTTTGTGTGGGATGGTTTGTCGAGCAGGGCCAGAGCACTTCAAGGATGTCAAGGTACAGAAAGTGAATTCCTTCTTGGTGCTCTGTTGGTCATTTTGAATCAGTTTGGTGTTTTATTTCAGGTATTTATCACAGCAAGACAACTCAGAAAGTTCTCAACAGATTTAAATTAGATTTTCAGTGAGAGTTGGTCATGTCACAAAGAAGAGTTCAGTAGATTTTTGTGGTGATCTGAATCCAGACGAGGATCCGGGATTTTTTTTAAAGAATTATTAACATGACCAGATCAGGCAGTTTTCAGACTCTTTAAGAATAACTGGGCTAACAGTGTCATTAATGTCTCGGTGGAGGGTTGTGCTCACTGAGCATTTCTAGTTATACATATTTTAAACATGATACATTCAATTTAAATATTTTGAAATGAAAAGTCAACATTTGGACCAACTGATAAAAAATACAGATTGTTTTTATTTATTTATACTGGGTCTTCACATAAAAACAACAGCAAAAAACAAAAGCATTAATTGGCACTTTAAAGTGGATTATAAAAACTATGAATTTAGTTATTCATGTTTTAAATATGTAATATTCCTTTTTTCAAACTTATATTTTATTTATAGGGGACATATTATGCAAAAAACACTTTTTTAAGGCTTTTCAACACATTTTTGGGTGTTTGTCCTTCCTCTCAGTCCACAAAATGTGATATTAGGCGACAAAACCTGTATTTAGCAGCTGCATGAATGTAAACTCATGGTATTCAGTGAGCTGTTGAGTCTGCTGATATACTGTAACGTAACAGTATGTTTTTGATTTGCATACCTAACCTGATTGGTCTACCTGAGTATCCCCTCCTCCCCCCTGCAGGAGAGATTCATCTGTGAAGAGCAGCCATGTTGTTTTCATTCTTAGTGAGAGATCTGTGTTCAGCATGTCTAAGCTCAGAAGCTGTCACTGCTCAGTTGTTGGCTGTAATCAGCCACATATATCTTCACATATAGGCTACCAGCCTCACAGGACCAAAGGACCCAGTGGATTAATTTTATTTTTGATGGGAATGAGCAGCTACAGTCGGCTAAAACCTGTATGTGTGTGTCAGTCACTTCACGTCTGACTGCTTCTTCAACTTCAGTCACTTCAACACAGGACTGGGAACTAGACTTTTCCTGAATCCAGGCTCAGTACCAACAATCCATCACCAAACCTGATGATGGAAATGTGAGTATTTTAATGCTGTGTAATATTTATTTTGCTCATTGCTATGAGCTAATGCTAACAGCAGGGTGAAGTGAACTAGAGGTAACTGCACAACATGTTCGTCAGTGTTCACGTTACTTGTTGAAAGTCTGAAGGATAAACTTCAGTGTATGAGCATTCTTACATTAGTCTAGAAAAGTTTAACAATTGGCTGAATATAATCAGTCTCACTGCGGTGACTAGGCTGAGGTTAGCATGTTGTGCGTTAGCCTGTGTTGGGGAAACCAGATTGCTGTTATCAGTTAAACGGCATGAATTTGTGGTTGGTGTATGTTCAGGAAGAGAAGTTTAGCAGTTGGCTGAATATAATCAGTCCTTTACTCCCTCTTAGGTCCCTTCATTTGTGCTAAGCTGGAAGGTAGGCTAAGTTGTGGCTATTCCACTGCGGTGAGCATGTTGTGCGTTAGCCTGTGATGTTTGGGGAAACCGGATCGCTGTTATCTGTTAAACGGCATGAATTAAAGGTTCGTATGTGTTCAGGACTGTATGCAGCACGTGGCTGGCTACGCTTTGCTGGAGTAACTCAGCACGTCAATCATGAACTGTCGTATGAACACGGCTCTGCTCTGCTCATCAGCAAAACCAGCTGCTCTGAACAGAGGGGTTATGTGAGCGAGGACAGAATGCAGCTGTGCTTTATTCATAGGCTTTTCAGACCAAAGCATGTTACTAACCTTTCATGAACACATCAAGGATCCATGTTAAACTGCAGAAAAGGAGCAAAATATGGGACCTTTAAGTCATGACTCCTTCATTTTGTGCTGTATTTGGGTTTCTGATTTTATTTTATTTAATAATTTGCAGTGTTAATAAGAAACCTCCTGGATAATGTGACACAGGAATATAAACTGAAGAACAAATGAATTTTAACATCAGTCAAACTAATCCCTCAGATTATTATAATGTTTAATGAGGTTAAATTCCTCTCTCTGCTCTGAGCCTCACTGCTCGACTTCAACACCTGTTCATCTGAAGGTTTTTGTTCAGCCTCCTCACATCATCTCTCACTGTGTAGAGCCCGATTTCCAACAGGTGCAGTAATATGTGGCTGAGTGAGAGGGTTTCACCGTCTGAATCTGAAGCTCAGAGCCGCTCTGTGTTTTTACAGCTGAGAAGTCATTTCTCTGAGGATGGTAATAAGAATTTTTTTCTATTTGACCATTGCCCCTGTCCAATCTCAAAATCATTCTGAATGTGTCTGAGTCTTTTTTCTGTAACCAGAACACATAATTATTGTAACACTGATTAACACCTCCACAGGTGAAGGAGACTTTCTCTCCGGTTCTCCTGGTCAGAGGCAAACTGTCCTGTTGGAGCTCTGCTGCCGTGGTAACCAGGGCTGTGGACAGACAGACAGATGGAGGTCAGTGAAACATCACCTGTAAACACCAAACCTGTTGATGAGGTCCCATCATAACACCTCAGTTTAATAACATACTACAGTCATGTCACTGAGACGGGGCTGCTTCACTGACTGGGCTCTGATTGGCTGAAAACACCCACCTGAGCACACGCAGCACAGAGCCACCATGAGAAGCATGTTGAGTTTCCTCTGATGAACCCGAGGAGAAGTGAGGACGAATCAGGACGAGCTGTCTGATCAGACGGAGCCTGCTGCTCACAACTCCCATCAGCCACTGCTGCACACTGATAAGACCCTGGTGGTGATTGACAGCTGGGCTGTGGTTTCCTGCAGAGTCTGAGGCTTTAACGTGTAGATGCATCTTCTTGCATTTGTGTTGCAGCTTTTGCATTCGTCTTCTCTGTTAATGTAAAGTGTTCTGTATCTGTATTTGTGTGACTCTTCTCTGCCACCGTAATAATGAAGTCAAGCTACAGAAAAACAGACATAATCACAACAGTAACTAGAAAAGCACTCAGAGAGCGCAGACCTGCACCAAGCAGCTCATTTCCACCCATAAATTGTGATTTCCACACAACATTATAGTCCTCAGCAGCTCACTGAATACCATGAGTTTACATTCATGCAGCTGCTAAATACAGGTTTTGTTGTCTACTATCACATGCTGTGGGCTGGGAGGAAGGCCAAATACCCAAAAATGTGTTCAAAAGCCTTGAAAAAGTGTTTTTTTTGTATTATATGTCCCCTTTAAGTTTTGGGATTTATAGAAAACTTGGGGAATTTTTTGCTTCCAGACAAATATGCGGATCACCACCATAAACTGAATGGCTTCTTCCTTGGACCAAATCACACCTGATAAAATTTGGATGTAAATCCACCCAGTAGTTCTTGGGTGATGTTGCTGATAGACAAACAGACAGACAAACAAACAAACAGACCCTGGTGAAAACATAACCTCCTTGGTGGAGGCACTAATCACTAATAATGTGGCCGGAGGCTCCAATGTAACTTTTTTTCACATCAATCCCTTGAGCAGAGATTTTAATCTCAGTGGGGGTCATTTTCCTGGTTAAATAATGGCTAAATAAATATGTCATACATGCCATAGTCAAATATTTTGATGTTCATCATTTATAATTCACTATATGGTTTGATTTTTAATGAGTTGGAGGTCAGCTAATTTGTAAATTCATTTTAATGTTGCAGTTTTCTCTTGATTTCCTAAAAAACATCTAAATCATCACTGAACCTTTCATACATGGGGTTCACTACAGTGGAGTACATTTTATACTGTTAAGGTTGCAAAACCATCAATAAATCATATCATGTCATAAATCCAAAATGACTGACAAAGGGGGAAATGCACCACGCCCTTCAGGAAAATCTGTTGAATCTTTCTATTCTCAAAGAATCAGACAGGTCAAAATATATATTCTAATGTAAAAAGATGTTAGGGACACTTAATGAAGATTTTAAAAATACATTTCTTGTAAATAAAATTCTGTGACCAAAAATTCATCCGTCCACTCATGTGTGCATGTGATTTTATTTTGAATATTAGTGTAATTCACAAGTAAATAGTTTAATTAAACAGCAAATATACTTCAGATTTTTGCAATTTATTTCATTGCTAACATTTTATTTATTGGTTCATATAAAAGTAAAGCCCATGTGAGGACAGGAGAGCCTCTGAGTGTGTGGTGGGACGGTGCATGTTTGTGTATTTGTTCTAACTTTGTCTAAAGTTTGTGTTTTTACAGTGTAATTACACTTACTGTAATAACTTATTCCTCTTAAATGTCATGTTTTCTCTCAGACAGACTTAAGGCCAGCAAGAGCTACAGGATGACTGAGAAAATTCCAGAAGTGAGTGACAGTCACATATTGTTCATTTTTGTCATATTCATAACATTTAATTATCATTTACTTCATCTATCATTTAATAAATGGTTGTTCATGATATATGTTTGTGGATCCATTTTATTAAGGTCCATTAAATTACTATTTATACCGTTAATGCATGTAGTCCAATGTATTGGACAGATGCATCACTCCCTAAAATATAACAAATTAAAAACAACATTTTTGGACATGATTTTTTCACTTGTTTGAAAGTAAAAACAAACATAAGTCAGCATAAATATGTTATAGATTTAATGTTTTCTTCACAGAGGTTCATAGACAAGAATTCACAGAATCTCAGCCTTTTTCGTGGCATTGAAGGTCTACAGAGGAGCAGCCTTTTTATTTTATTTTATTTTTATCAATGTTAATATAACTATGCAGTATATAAACCTATTCTAAACATCTTTATTCATCACTTTACTCGACAGTGTGTGACAGTACTATGGGTCTGTTCAGTTCAAAAACCTTCATGCTGTCGCCCCTAGTGTCTGAACAACAAACTCCTCCAAATACTTTTTCTTTTTCAATCACTTACATTATTCATTCATTCATTCGTTCATTTTCTGTACCGACTATCCCTTTCTGGGTTGCAGGGGCTGGAGCCTATCCCAGCTGTCATTGGGCGAGAGGCAGGTACACCCTGAACCGGTTGCCAGTCGATTGCAGGGCAACATATAGAGACAGACAACCATTCACGCTCACACTCAGACCTAAGGGCAATTTAGAGTGACCAGTTGACCTATTGAGCCTGTTTTTGGTCTGTGGGAGGAAGCCGGAGTGTCCGGAGAGAACCCACAAATGAAGAACATGCAAACTTCACACGGCAAGGCCCTGCCCGACCCGGGAACTGAACCGGCGATCTTCTTGCTGTGAGGCACGTGCACTACCTGCTGCGCCACCATGCCGCCCTCACTAACGTTATTTCAACTCTAAAAATAAACACTCAAAGGTAGCTCTAAATTGGACTCATCTCTCATTACATGAATAAAGATTTGATTTGATTATCCAGCAGCATATTATCACATCTTAAAGCAGACGGTTTTCACCACAGAGGATTGAAACTGATTTTTCATTTTCCTGAGCTTCAAAACTGGTTGTTTCTCTCTCCCTCCTCCATTAATGATTTTGATCTGCAATGCATGATGGGACA